>JANHFL010010242.1:49204-66624 GCA_032468155.1 Oxyrhabdium leporinum | reverse complement strand
GACTAGGTTTCCAACTATATAATTTGCTGTGATTGCCCAGCTAATTCTGTTGAAGCTACTCTATCAATAATGTCTTCAGGGATAGAAAGGTCAAAATTACCAAGATGGCAGATAGACTATTACAATACAGACCTCATTTCTTTAAATAGCATGCAATGTTGGCGGATGTACAAAAGAAGTGGAACTTCCATCAATGTTTTTCTTCTACACTCTTGCTGATTTTGACACCCTTCTCCTATGAGCACTATTGCCCTCCATGTTACCCTTTTTCTTTGCCCTCTTATTATTTATGACAATTGAGCCCAACATTTCCATTGCTAAGCAAGAAAGTAGTTAAGTGAATTTTGCCCCATTTACAATCTTTCTTAAGTGAATCACTGCAGCTATTAAGTTAGTAACATGGCTCTTTGCTTTCGAGCAACACCTAATATATAACAAACCTCTGACAATGAACTAGCAATTTAATATGGTGAAGTCAAATCTGAAATGTGGGTAAACACAATAGATTTTTTTTTCTAGCTAAAAGGTACTCACAGAAAGTAAAATCACAGAAGTGAAGAACAGGAAGATTATCTTTAGAGGGAGTCATCTGAACCAGTTTAAGCACTGAATTATACAACAATAAACATGCATAATAGCGCAAGTGATCATTTGAATTAATTAGTACTAAAATGGAAGTAACCAAGTTAATATTCATTCTACATAGAGGCCTCTAATGTAAGTGCGTCTTGGTACCTTTGGGTTCCTCACTGGGATCTTTCGCATCATTAGGTTTCTTTCCCCCAGGAAAATATTTTTCAAATCCTATTAAAATAAAGCAGTGGAAATAAAAATCACCTTGACATTGATGCCTAAGACAGTAAAGCTTCATTATATAAATTATCAGGTGGTTTCCAGGTGCAATTCAAGATGCTGGTTATCACCTTTAAAGCCCTTCAGGGCAAACAGCATCACTACTGGTGGGACCATTTATCACAAGCTACTTCTGCCCATTGGGTGTAGTCAAGCAGGATGGGTGTACTCTAGATTCTGTCTACCAAACTGTCATTTTACAGATCCAGGAGGCACATCAATCTGGTTGCAACATCTGTCTTCTGAAATGATACCTCTCAAAGATTTGTGCAGTTCCCACTTCATAATGTTCCAGAAAAGGGGTGGAGGAACCCAGTTGTTCTCCCAGGCCATGGGATAGGGTGGTTGTGAAGCTCCTTTTAGTTTAGATTAAAATTTCTGGTTTAAGACTCTATTCCCTTTTTTTAACATTTTTTCTTTTATCTGTAAGCTACCCAATCAGGTAGCCTTGACTGGGATTGAGTAAACAAAGAAATAAAATAAAAATCCCACTAATCAACAAAGTGAGACATAATTGTAACTTAGTTCTTCCGTATCTTTATATTCCTAGATTCTTAATTCCATGAGGTGGCTAATTCAGTTAAACTACACTTATTAAGCAAAGGAAAATACTTATTCATGCCCACAAACAAATTCCTTTTAATAACAAAAGAAGAAAAATATTATCCCTGGCAGATTCCAGTATAAAGAAGCAATGGACAAGA
Organism: Oxyrhabdium leporinum; assembly: GCA_032468155.1. Taxonomy (NCBI): domain Eukaryota; kingdom Metazoa; phylum Chordata; class Lepidosauria; order Squamata; family Cyclocoridae; genus Oxyrhabdium; species Oxyrhabdium leporinum. The sequence continues at coordinate 65,068 of JANHFL010010242.1, read as the reverse complement.
TGTTTTCTGATTTGTGCCTTAGAATAATTTTGACATTCCAAATTTGTATATATGTGCACATTTCTTATTTCTTAAAAAAACAAAGCCACATTTAAGAGTATTGTATTTGATCAGCTGGCATAAACAAAAGGGACATCAAAAACCAGACATTTACCTATATTATTTATAGGAATGTTTTTAAACATTTATAAATAATAATATAGTAGACATTTTGACATTAAGCTAAAAATATTTCTTTTCTATATCATAAAGACAACTCAGTGTACTTTCTTTGGTTTCTTTTATCAATATTAAATTGGCCATTAATTGTTCAATTTCAGTAAATATGTCCATTTGTAGATATCTCCTTTGAATTTTTTTATTTTAAACTAAAAAAAGTATTTTGATTTGAAAGTATCTGGAGCTAGAGAAAGTTTTAAAAAATTATGAAAATACATGCATGATTCTATTTATACCATTGAATTTTAAGATGTTTAAATTCAAATCATAGAATAGTAAAAGCATGCATATTATGAGTTTAAATCTCATTGCACATTACTAGCTTCCAGTAAGTATTACAAACATTATAGGATTTCAGGAAGATATAGCTGCTATATATCTTTTTAAGATGGTATAAAGAATTTTCCAAAAGGAAATGAAAATTTCATTGAATGCAATTGATTACATTTTAATCTTTGCTACTTTTTAATAAAATAACAGTTTTATTAAAACAATTTTTAATAATTTAACAATTTTGCAGAAAATGACAATATGTACAATAAATATATGAAACATTGATTGGTTTCAGAAATAACCATATTCCGAACAATCTTTTGGAATTAATGAGTTAGATTCCTTTTATCTCAGTGGATTTACTTAAAGTGACTGAATTTAAGTATTTTTAAACCATAATACAATCTGCAAAACAGAGTTTCATATGTTTCTCTTACAATTCAGAATAAGTCTTGTTACCTGTATACATAACTTTACATAAAGGAGATAACAGTAGGTAAGCTGTATGGCATCACTATTATATAACAATAATTACCTTTTGGAGGTTGGGAAAAGAGTTTTTGGTAAGCAGCAATTACATTTACAAGGACACTACTTCTGTTTGTAGGAACCTGGGAGATCACTTTATCATGAAGCTGAAAAAAATGAGAATAATTGTTAAGAATGAAAATCTTTTCAGATTTTTTTAGTACAGTTTTATGCACATTTAAAGCAACTTAAGATGCTTACAGTAAGGATTACTGGTAAACTGCATCCAATATTCTCTTAGAGTTGAATTTACATAAACCTATCTAGGATTATATCTCACTGATGTCACACTTCCACTATATTGTACATTCCCTAACTTCTTCTGAATTCCTATGAGAGCCCTAGGAAAGCAGTACTTGGAAATGGCTTTTAACATCCAATAATATCACACACGTACAGAGATCACATTTGGAATTTCTTAAAAGTTATAACAGCTTCATATCGCTCAGTGTATCATATAATACACTGAACACCAGAAATGATCAGAAAGTCCATGAAAGTGAGTAGGAGATGAGGAATAGATAATCCATGTTAGCTCTTCCTTGATATCTATGTGAGCCATGGAATAAAGGTAGTCTTCACAATTAGCACAGAAATAAAATTGTCTGGTAAAGGGGAACCAGAATGCTGTACCAAATGTATATGGGGATTCTCAGTTATCCAGGTCATGTTTGTCTCAAAGATACTTTTTCAAAAGGCAACCGGGCGATGTTTTTTCCCCTGAAAAAAAACATAGTCCAGTTGCCTTTTGAAAAAGCATCTTTGAGACTGAATGCTGTAAACTTCTGGCAACAAATTTAACAGAAGTCTTATTTTTCTGTTTAACAATTTTAAAGTTGGGTAAGGTTGTGCTAAGCTGGGATTCACTGAGTAATATGAATATGAAGGAATATGAAGGACTGGATTATACAAGCAACAAACCGACCATGTTATATTAGACCTGTCCACTATATATTTTGGGGGCTGGTTTTGAAAATCTGAGGGGAGCTTCTTTTCTGCAACTTATAACGGAACAAAACTTTACATTAATCTCTTTCCCAAAGAATATTTTTTTCTACAATTACTTACCAGATAACTAAAGCATAATTAATATGTGCTAAAAATCATGCGGAATAAAATTATTGCTTCTTTATGGAATCAGACTTAGTCAAGCATTTTACAAGAATCCCAGCACATGATAGAGAGTAAAGGATTTTGTTGCACTGTAATGTTTTTTTTGAAAAACTTTCTGACGATGTTGAAGCTCACTCTTTACTACAGAGGATGCTCCATTTAAAAAAAATATAGGATATTCATTCGTATTAGGGTTACCCTAAAGTGAGCGATCCTGATCTGAACAGGCGTCTGTTGTGTTCTTGCCGCGAGCAAAAAGGCAAGCTATGCAAATTTGCTTCGTCCCAGCCGCTGGCTCAATCCATTCGGGTGATTAGGGGCTCAAGCAGCGCTCATTGGGGGGGGGGGGGCAACAGTGGAGACATAGGAAAGGAGACACCCATCTGTCCTTGCCCGGCTTATCGTATGTGACTCACCTGTCTCAAGGAGCGGGAAGGGACCGTTCGACCTGGGGACCAAAACTGCAGCTGAGCTCCGGGGACCCCGGCAGGGGTGCGCCGGCAACAACTGCGCGACAGCCAGAGGCAGCGATGAGCCATGGCCCCCCAAACAGGCCTAAAGCCCCACAAGCACAACTCTCTCACGCCTCCTGAAGAGGCTGGACCACGCTCCTGGCGCTTCGTCTGCGTCATCACGTCGACGTCCTCCTCCGCTTCCCCCGCCTCTTTCCCATGCGCGCGCAGAGTGTTAGCACGCCTGCCGTTTGTCTGCGAGCGTTCCTTTTCTTTTTGCAGCCCTGGGCTCGTTTCTTTTTTCTTTTCTTAATTGTGGAAGCGCCGCTGTTACCCAAGGCAGCAGTTTTCGGACAACAGCGCTTCCGTGCTGGAAAACAGAAGGATCTTTACAAGCATGAAAAAGATCAGCAAAAGTACCCCAAAATCCGGACCAAAGTTGCATAAGCAGAGTTAATAAGTTTGAAAAAGTTGTAAATTTAGAATTATATTTGCAGACCTTTTTCATACCTAAACAGTTTCGCAGAGTAGGATAAAGATGACTTTCTTTTGTATGCTTTTGCTTCAAGACAATATAATAATTCGGCTTGAGCAGAGCAAATCAAAGGCTTGTTTTCTTTCAGAATTCTTAGAAACACCTGATGCTGGAAACTGGGCTACTAGATTCTTGTTGGTGAGGAATACAAGACTCACTGTGTTAAGGAAATTGCACATTAATGGGATTTATGTTCAAATAAGTAATGGAATTGCAGCAATTATGCTAAATGAACATGAACTCTGTTTTCTAATTAAATGGTAATTATCCAGGAAATAAAAAGCATGATTTCAAGTGCTCCACATCAGAAAAACTTTTTTTTCTATACGTCTATGGAGATTCTCAGTTATCCAGGTCATGATTGTCCTAAAGGCGTTTTTTCACGAGGCAACTGGACATTCTGGTTTTCTTTGAAGCTGTTTCACTTCTCATTCAAGAAGCTTCTTCAGCTTTGACTGGATGGTGGGGAATGGAAGGATTTATAGTCCTTGCAGACAGCTGGACATTTGCAACCTTTTAGAGAGTTGTTAAGGTCACCTTTTTTTCCATACTTCAATTTTATAACGGCATAACAGGTGTGACTGATGCCCTTGCTGAATCAGCTTGAACTGGAATATATAAATGTGATACTCTTTGAGTTCTAGGACATGCTGACAAGCAGCAAGGGCATCAATAGCAAAAAAAAAAGTTTTATCTTGGTCCTTGTTCACACTACTATTGCATCACTGCATGACTGGTCTACTCTTCCTCCGGATAAAAAAAAATAGTTTGGAAAGGACTTAAAAGTGTTTTTTTACACTTTTTTAAAATGCAGGGAATAAAAGAGTTTAAATGACAAGGAAGTACTATAGATTTGTACTGGCCATATGGAAAAAATTTCTAATATTAAATACTAATCCAGTTTTCTGGACCTATTATAGATGTCTGGGGTTGCACTACATATAGTAGTGATACTGTACATTAGGTAACAGCCGAAATTGCACAACGCTGTCAATTCCGCCCGCTCACAGAGGCGGGGCGGGGCCTAGCGCGTAGCAATGACGACGCAAAGCACGTGCCGACCGACAAGGTGAACTCGGCGTCTCCGGCTTCAAGGCCGTTGCCGTCTTTCGTTGCGCGCTCGGCCCGCCTTTTCCCGCCTGCGAGAGCCGGGAGTGGTTGACCCAGGAGATGGTCTCTGCCCTTGCCTTGGTGACGCAGATGCTGACGTCTCCGGCCACATTCCTATCCGGGAAGCTCCGCCTTTCCCTTCTGAGCCCAGAAGCCGGTGCCTTCCGCCGCGCAGCCCTCGCCGTCGCCGTCGCCGCTTTTCGCAGGATGAAGATCTGGAGCTCGGAACACGAATTCGGGTAAGGGAGGGCGGAAGGGGCGCTTCGCCTCGGCGGGGACGTAGCTTGGGATCCAGCACGGGTTCCTCTCTCTAGCCTGCTCTCTGGAAGATCTCCAGCTTTTCCAGCTTGCTGTTTTGCGGTCCCTTTAAATTCCCTTTAATGGGAAAGGCTCAAGCCATCCCCTCTGCTCGCGTTAATCAATTAATGGCTTATTTCTTGGGTTTGTGCAGTGGGTTAACCCATAACCTACGATTTACAAACCATCCCGCCTGGATCCCCGGAACGCTCTCTAAAGATACAAAGAGGCAGCCTCGTTTGGACTGGAGGTTTTTAAGAAGAGACTGGATGGTCTGCTTGTCTGAAATGGTATAGGATCTCCTGCTTGAGCAGGGGGCTCGACTAGAAGACCTCCAAGACCCCTTCCAGCTTTATTTTGATTCAAGACGTTGTGTGGACGCAGCCCGTAACCCCCAACTTTGTGGGTAGCGCCAGGGAAACCCGTTTCCTACAACTTCTCTAATTGCTGTAGCTTTGCCGACCTCACAGTCCTGATGTCGAAGACTTAGGTGGAAAATGGGAAGAGCTTTCAAAATTGCCCGGTATTGGTGGGTGGGTGTAGATAGAGGCGCACTCATTTTGATTTCTTTAAAGCGTTAATTCAGTATTTATAGTAACTAGGTCTTTCCCCCCCTAGAGTTTCCTTCCTGTCCTTATTGCAGGGCAAAGTAGTTCTTGACTTGCCCTCTAATGGAAACTGGTAAGAGGACACTTCTGCTAGGATGCTGGAAGGTCATCAAGTTGGTGTTTTCTTCCTTTATAAACGTTTATGATCCAGGTTGGGTAGCCCTCTTAAAACCCTTACCTCTTCTGAGGTTATTAGAAATAGTTTTCTGATAATTCTGCAATTTTAATTAAGTGACAAGTAAAACTAGTTCTAAATCTTCTTCTCTGGCCTCTACTGTTTTGACATCTTGAGTCTGTTAAGGTTATGAAAAATCCAGAATTTGGACTTAAGTCAGAGTTTTTCCTGGGTTATGTTTTTCTCTATGTGTACTTGAGAAATATTTTGCTTTCTAAATCCATTTCTTCTTTGTCATCTTTGTAGTGGAGAGTTTGTTCTTTCAGAGACCAAATTAATATAAAACAGACTTTTAGCACTTCAAGGAAGGGTGTCTAAAAGTAACAGGTAATGTGATGTGTCTCTATACATAGAGATATTGGAGAAATAAATTCATGATCCAATCATCTTGGAATTTTTTAAGTAGAGAATTTGGGGCACTTCATTGTAATGGTCTGTTGGATAATTTTTGTTTTGCATGAAAAGAAGTTATATTTTCTCTCTAGCAAAATTATGTTTCTTGCATGGATTTTCTCAAACTCATTTGATACGTTTGATTGACATTTAAAGGTTTCAGTGATTGTCCAGTCATGAATAGCAGATACCTAAAAGTATCTGCTATTTTTAAGTAGCAGAATATGCTGGTAAATGGCTATGCTATTATGAAATAATTCTATGGAATTTCATGATAAACCATAGGTCTTTCCTATTCACTGATCTTTTCCCAGAACCTCATACAGTTCTTCCAGCTGATACCGAATGTGTCTGTCTGTCTGTCTGTCTGTCTGATTAATAGAATGAATTTGAATGACCCCAACATAGTATCATTCAGCTATTCTAATTTTCAGGCTTCTGAGTGATTCTGAAAAGATGCTGCTGCTTTAAGCATCACATTGAAGATAATGAATTGATGCCTTTAAACGGTCACACCTTTTTTTTTAGACTTCCAGGAAGCCTAAAGAAAAAGAGGGTACTTTAATAAATGTGCTTCTGAAGCATTTAATTTTTTTTGAAGCATGAGGAGTCCATTTAAGTATACCAATCTTGTCCTTGTGAGGTTTTCTTTTCCTGAATGTTTAAGGACATCTGAATGTGAACTTACCCTGTATCACCTTTCTGTACAGTGTTGGGTTAGATTGCATAAGCCTTAAGATTGCACATATTGGTGTGATGGAAATCTTGTAATCTCATTACTGACATTTCAGCAATTTTAAATCTGCATGTTTATTCTGCAATAGATATAAAAATAAGAATACAAACCTGTGGCTGTAGTTTCCTACCAAAATTTATAGGACCCTTTTCTAATTACATCAATATTCTGCTAAGAGAGAACTTTTTAATTAATATGTGAAATAATTCCTTGCTGGAGGAGGATCTTTATTTTAGAATGAAAATTGAAGATAGTGCTACTTATATTTAATATTTGTCAATGCTCCTTCCACTAGAAATGGAAACAGCAGGTGGATACACATTTTTAAGACATGCAAATTATGATGCAAAGGTAGCAAGTAGAATGTGTGCAGTGGTTTAAAAAAAGAATATTTGTCCCAATAATTTAATATGGCTGGCTGTGTGAATGTGCTTTTGCCTAATTTATTGTATAGAAATGAGTGCTGGATATATCAAAAGAAATATAAAAGTAACTTGACTGTAGTAGAAATTGGCTATTTTAAATTCTAATAAAGCAAAAAGAAGCAAACTGAAGGGGAAGGGGATAGCTTATAAATTTATGAAATAAGAATGCATGCTGTTGAATGAACATTGAATACAAAACTGAGCAAGCAATATAAAAGAAGAATGCTGAGATGACTTGGTCATAGGGAAAGAATGAGGATCAAATTGCAAAACAAGTATGTGAGGGGGAAGACAAAGAACTTTAGGGTTGCATGGAGTTGATGTACTATCTCTTAAAAAAGAGACCAATGAGGGATTTAAAGAATAAAAAAAAACTATTGTGTAAAATGGCATATAGAAAAGGTAAAAACTGAAACTGGGACATGTATTGAAGGTGTCTTTTCCTGGTCTTATTTTTTGTCTTTTAAATGTTTTGTTTATGTGTTACTCTTTTTCTAAGATTTGCATAACATTACTTAACTAGACGAAGAACTGCATGATTGGTATGATGCATGTCAGTGTACCAACACCCCAGAATAGCTGTCATCTTGCCAAAGTTTATCTAAGGTTAAATCCTGAAACTTGAGATAGTCAATTTGAGTGCTGTAATATAACATATATTATACTTACCTTGAGTTTTTAAAATTCACATTATTATTTGTCTGACATTTAGTATCAAACATTTAGCTTTCAGCAAAAGCATCAATCTATATGGAAGTGCCAGAAGATAAACTGTATAGGTAGAGCTCACTTAAAGACAATAATTCGGACTAGAATTTCTATCACTAAGCAATGTATTATGAGTGTGATGTCACATAACCAGATTTCTTAGTGACAACAATCCCGGCAGTTCCTGTTGCTGTTGTTAAGTGAGGATCATGGCTGTTAAATGAGGACCTCTTGTGTTTGGGACTTGTGACTTCTTACCAGCTTCCAGCAAGTAAGGACAATGGGGAAGCTGGCAGGAAATTGCAAGTCTCCTTTGGTGACTTTACAAGCAGGGCAGCAGGTGTTTGAGGACCTGGGATGCAGAAGTGTGTATGTGTGTGTATTTTGTTGTGGAGTGAGCCTGGCAAGGCCAGCATGTGTGTGCTCAGCACAAGTGCAGCCAGATAGGTGGCTGCCTACCTGTCTGGGCCCATGGTTTGGGATTTCTTTGAGAGAAAGAACAGTGGGAATTATTTACCATAGTAACTTGCAACCTTCCATACTGGCTTCCCCATTGACTTTCTTATAGAAAGCCAGTAGAGAAGGTCACAAATGGTGATCACAGGATGCTGTAAGTGTAAGCCAGTTGCCAAGCACCTGAATCGTGGTCATGTGATTGCAGGAGTGTTGAGATGGCCACAAATATGAATACTGGTCATAAGTATCACTGTCTTTGAATAGTTGCTGAACAAGTGGTTGTTAACCAATAACTACCAGTATGCATTCTTGCCTAAAAAAAAGTTCCTGTCAGCTCTTCAGATTTGGAAAGAAAGAATGGAATGTTCTGGCACACTGAATGAGATTGTACTACTGATATGAATTGGTGATGTTCTTGTTGCAATTATTTATCCTGTGTAAGACTCATGCTAAAAGATAAGTTTAATGTGATTTGAAATTGCCAGTGCACATCAGAAAATAGAACACTGTGAGCATTTTATTTTATTTTTATCCTGCCTGTGTTATTATTTATAAATAACTCAAGGTGGCAAACATACCTAATACTCCTCCTCCTTCCTCCTATATTCCCCACAACAACAATCCTGTAAAATGAAGTGGTTTGACTGAGAGAATGACTGACCCAAAATCCTCCAGCCAGTTTTTCATGTGTAAGACAGGTCTAGAATTCACGGTCTCCTGGTTCCTAGGCCAGCACCTTAACGACTAGACTATACTGGCTTTTTCCCTGTGTTGGAGGAAATATTGTTGCTCCTATTAAATTAAGAACCAAAGTGACTGAGAATAGATCCAACAAAGTATATTTTATTGGCAGGCCCAGATTATAGAAATCACAGGCCTCCTCACCAAGGAGTTGCAAAAGAACCCTGAACAAAGCATGGTTATAGATGTTAGACATTTGGTTTGTTACTCTATGTAAGAAAGATTCAGAAAATATTGTAAATCACAGTGAGACATTTGTATAAGAATGCCTTTGAATATGATGGTGAGTAACTTTGCTCTGGTGCTCCAGTATTCCTCCACACGATTAAGATTCCCTCTTGTATACAGTCAGCACGTTTTTTTAAACAATAGTGTTTAATGTATCTACATGCTTTCTCCTTTCATCTCATTCTGTTAACATTCTGAGGAAAGACAATTGTTTTGGTTTCTGTTATCTGTTACTCCAGGAACACTGTGCTAGCTGTCATTTCAAATTCTACTGTACAGTTCAATTTTAAATTATGAGAGAGCTGTTAACTAAAAGAGTAAATGAAGTATAAATGAATTAAACCTCCAGACAAGTATTAATTATCAAGAGAATCTAGCAGAAGCTCGAGCTGTGTATATTTTAGCATATGGGAACTGCAACAGAGCCACTTAAAAGAGAAATGTGGAACAAGTGATCCTATAGAAGAATGTTCTGTTCTTCTCCTTTCAATTCCAGTGATCTAATTCTAAGGGTACTTCTAGAAATCAAAGTCCAGCTTACATGTTCAGAATATGCACGTATTATGTGCTGACTTATATTCCGTAGCCTGAGGCAAGTAGGAAACAAAGGTTGCTTGGTTTATCGTTGGATACTTCTAGACTTACCAGCAATAGTTTTCAAACTGACTTAGTTTCTTGAATAGGCATGCATTGAATGATGATGCCTTTGTCAGATATTTCATTTGCATAGTCAGTTTTCTGGAGCCATCAGAATTCAGCATAAATGGAAAATATAAATAGATTTTAAGAGTGACAGTTGAGAGCTTTCTGGAAATTTAAAACTTCCAGAAATATGGTAAGGAGAAAAACAGACAAACTAATAGAAATGAGAGAATATTTCCAGATCAAGTGGTCAAGTGGATGTGACACAAGACTGAAAACTATTTTAAGAACTCATAACCATAATTGAAACAATTTCTAAATACATTGTTGGCACTGATGATTAGCAGAGTTCTATTTTAAGAAAATCTTAAATACAGGATTGAACTGATAACCTGAAAGATTTTCCTTTGAGTACACCATTCCTAGATAGGAACTTTCTACTGAGAAAATTTTTCTTGTTGATTTTTAAAATGAATAATATTTGCATTGGTATTGTAATAGTATGATGTTCTTGTAATGCTGCTCATGCTAAAACAAATTCTGATATAATTCTTCCAATTGAAGAATATAAAGTAGAATCAACATTAAAAGTACATTACACATGAAGGTTTTATTCTTTATAACATTTGCACATCATTTTATTGTACATTAATTTATGTTGGGCTACGCTTACATCCTTTGGATTACGGGTGTGGAGGGCTGTTCATTAAAAAAAATGCGTACATGTACTTTCTCCTAACTAACATAATATGGATGGGAAAAGTTGGGAGAAAAATTAAAAAATACGGATATTCAGGAGATACTGATTCCTTGGGGGGGGACGGGACATTCTTTAACACAAATTAAAACAATTGCTACTTGCATTGAACCTTCTTAAAGATTAAATGATTAATTCTGTTGTATTTCATTTTTCTTAGGCATCCATGGGATACTGTAATAAAAGCTGCAATGAGAAAATACCCCAATCCTATGAACCCATCAGTGGTAGGAGTTGATGTCCTGGACCGAAGCCTTGATAATCAAGGAAGATTACATAGTCATCGATTACTTAGCACAGAATGGGGTCTACCAAATATTGTAAAAGCTGTAAGTTAGAAAAGCCAGTAATAAACAAAAACAAAACTAATAAAATGTTTTTACTAATTAACTTCCTAAATTATTACCCTCTTGGCTTCTTAATACAATTATTGCTTTTGACCTTGCATGATTCTAGTGATAAATATTTAATATTGTTTTGTTAGGAGAAAGAATTACAGTGTCTGTGAGGAACCATACTTTTAACGATTTATGTTTATTGCATAATTTCTGCTCATGTGACTTTGGATTAATTCTCATTTTTTCTTTTTTTTCCTTCAAGATTTTGGGAACAAATAGAACTGTTACATACATTAAAGAACATTCAGTAGTTGATCCAGTGGAAAAGAAAATGGTTTTGAGCTCCACAAATGTAAGTAATGAAGTCTGTTGTTTTTTTGCTTACAGGACAAGAGGCTTGCTGAATGCTTTCTCTGGGGGTCTTTAATACAGTGTTTGAAGATTCTTTGAAAAATATAATTGTAAGACCAAAGTGGTAAACAAGGATAGAACGCTAGATAATATTCAGTATCTCTGAAGTATACCTTAGGAAAGTCATGCTATTATAGGTTTGAGAGTAGGATGGGCACCCTAAAAGAATCACAATCAATTATTCTGCTTATATTGATACTTAAACTATGAGCCTTGAAATTCTTCCAGCTATAGCCCCCAACAATGGGTTTAAGATTTCACCATTTTTAAATGGTCCTTTTTTTTAAGGAGTTGCAGAATCTAATTTTAAGATTTTTGTCATTTAATATGAAAGAGTAAGTCAGAAATGATAAAATAACTAATTTCGGTCTTTATTTTTCTAAGATAACGCTTACGAATCTTGTATCAGTGGACGAACGATTAGTTTATACACCTCATCCTGAAAATCCTGAAAAGTAAGTTTAAATCTTCTGCTTAAACAAAAGTGTGAAAATTAAGAATCCTTTGTAGTCTAACTTTTTAATTTTTTTCCTCCCCTAGGACTCTTCTAACTCAAGAAGCAATTATTACAGTAAAAGGTGTTAGTCTCAGTAGTTATTTGGAAACTTTAATGGCCAATACAATATCATCTAATGCTAGAAAGGTAGGCATATAAAATCTTTTTATTATGTTACTGTTGCTACCATGAGGCCTTTTTAAGACTAACATAAGTATATGTTGTCAATCCATTGGCTTTTGAGATAGAAGAATAGTATGTAGTACTACTTAGATGGAATCCAAGATGCCTTCAATTAAAAATATTTTAACAGAAATAAAAGAGTAGTCAAAATACAACACTATTTAGTAGTTTTTTCAGTATGATGCCATCTAGACATTTTGGATTATAATCCAATTTCTCAATTGTCTGGGAGTGATGAGAATTAAATTGAACAAACGTCTCTTATTCAATATTTTGAAAACATGTAGTGAATACCTGATGACTCGGTGATGGATTGCCCATTCACAAACCATACCCCTTTCTTTTGCCAACCCCTTTCTTTTTTCTTTTTAATTACAGGGAGCATATTTATCACAGAAGCTTTGACCTGCAGCTACCCCCATTTTATTTTAAAAAGAAGTCATGGAATCCAAGGGATTCTTAGAAATAAGAATTATGTTTAGAAATAAAAATAATGAGGCTGCTCCTTTGCTTTGCAATGTAGTAGCTTCCTTCTAATTTTATTTTTAAACATTAAGAATAAGGTAAGAAGCTTGAGGATAGGCCAAAGAAATGTCTGAGGCTCCTATTGGAATTCAAAATCACTAAATTGCTGAATGGTAGGGAAAGATTACATTAAACATTCAATATAATTTTTTAAAAGTAAGATTAAGAACAGGAAAATGGCTATTAATTACCAATGGTCTTTTAGAGAACATTCTTACTATTTAGAGCTTAAGATTCAAAAATGCAGATGGTATTGCATATGTACTGATGATTGGGAAGAATGGGCTAGGTTTCATTTTCACATCTCTCTGTGTATAAGTGCTGGTTAAAATGGGTATTTACAGCTCAAAAGAGTAGAATGTGTGTGGCTAAGTCACAATCACATATTCAGTTTGAACATGAATTGGAAATGTGGCAGCTGGCCTCCTGAACATAGATCAAAGTATAGTATTTCTTATTACTAATTAGCTTCCCCAGTGGGTTTCTGAAGGCACATAGGATTACAGAGGAAGCAAACCAATCACCCGCTTGCCATTTTTAGCCTCGAACATAGGAGAGGGGAGAAAAAAGGTGTTTATGTATTCATGTCTTTGGTTTATATTATGCATTAGCAACTGTTTAAGGCAGCAGTTACCACTGCATAATATGATGTGATGTGGGCACCTTCCTGAGGGAAATCTGGGAACAGGGGAACTATTTACAAGTTATTTAAAATTAAAATTGCCCAAGTGTCATGGAATGTTATTTGAGAAAAGTGTGCAAAAGCTTGTTTTTCTCAAGGTTACAGGCTTGTAGGGACCATCCAGTAGTGCTTTGTTCCCAGCCCTTGGCAACTATAATGTGGAATTTGTTCCAACTGTTCCATAGATGGTATCATTAGACAATTCCCATCCAGTGTATCTGAAATAGCCAGTGCTATTGCTTTCTAAGTTCAGTAAGGTATGAAAAACATGGCATACTTTCTGTTATGGCTGTATTCAGAACATTGAGAGCAATCTGCTGCTTCATGGAAAGCTGAAGTCAAGAGCTGGCCTGCCTCCTTTTTATTCTCTGTCCCTCACTTTACAGATTAGTGCAGATTGCAAATACCTGCTCTGTTTAGTGACAAATGAAATTTTTTTTATTAAGGTTGCAAAATGGTTACTTTAAATGATTGAAGTTGCCTTTAAAATAAGGTGTAATACACACAGTCCATTTGTTTGAGACATTGGTGGTAAACCTGTCTCTTCCAGCTATTGCTGGTCTCCATTGGGCATGATGGTTTAAGCTTCTGGAAGTGAAGATTTTTTTCAGTATATGAAAAGGTACAAGTTTCCCATTCTGTGTTAGTGGGTAAGAGAAAGATAGCATCATAAGCATGTCATCTTTTTCAATAATTTCTAGTGCAATTAATTTCAAATAATAAATATGGAGATTAGTCAGTAGTATTTTCATGTACGTTGACAAGTCTGACAATCTGCAAGTCCCCTTTTTCCCTGTGACTTTTGGTTTGTCCTAATTGCAGCACTTAATGTTTGCTATGAAATGTAACTTTTGGTTCTGTGAGGTGTAATTCTTATGTTCTTTAGAATTTAATTGGAAATGAATGGCAAAATGTCAACTAAGTAGCTCATTCCTATAAAGACTATTTTTTGGAAAGGATCCATATGATAACAGACTTTTGGGGAATGATAAACAATCATTTTTACATTTACCTGCCTGTTTATAAAATTGTCAATGGATTGCTTGACCTAGTCATTTGCCTTTAGTTTTTCTACAGTTTCTTCTTTTCTGTCCTAATGCTGACACCACTAAATGGTCAATGTGCCTCTGTATTTTTCACTCATTCAGCTGAGGTCACTTTAATTTTGTAACCAAGTGTCTAGATGGCAGTTATTTTTTAAGAATTGGTAACACATAATCTCAAGTAGATGTTAAAAACAAACGAGCTCAACGTATTGTGCTTAGTTGACTCTTCAGTATTAGAATGATGGGATGCATGTTTATATGCTGTCAAAATCCCGCTTTGCTATACATATAAGCTTTTTTGGGGTACTCCTGCTTGATATAGCTATGCAATTAAAAATGTTTAATTTTGTGAGAGGTTCTTACATTGTAGCACTGATGATGGAATAACTGTTTGCTGCAAGTTGTACATTTTTTTCTGTGTTGCTCCAGGGGTGGGATGCTCTTGAATGGACAATTCAACATTCTGAAAATGTTCTAAGCTAGCAGTCGCTTTCTACAGCTGCATTTTGTACTAACTAGTGGTAATGTCAGCATTTGTTATCTTGGTATAGCATTTCAGCTTCTAGCAAATACATGCATGTTGTTGTGATGTAGCTTTAAAAAGTTGCATGCTTTTATATGTATATACACACATTGCATATAGAGGAACAGTGCCCTTAATTCCTTAATTATGGAATCAGGGCTCCTTTGGTATCTAAATCTTTGTCATAGGAAGATTCTTAATTCAAGGGGATCAATTTAAAGTTATTTTTATATTTTTTGTTGTCACTTTTTGTGTAAAAAGAATATTATTAGAATACCGGAGGAAATTTCTTTTCTGACATTTCTATGTTGAATTGGTTGAAAAGCTCTATTGTAGCAGTGCCTATCAAATCAGATGGATTATGTTTCAGGTCTGGACATTACAAGACTAGATGGGAAATAACAATTCATTGAAGAGTTACATTCAAATCCTTGGTTGCTTAACGTGTACTACTTGAGGTTAATATTGGTTTCAGTTAATTCTGCAATGTATTTCTATAGAACAGGAGCATCAAATGTTGTCATCATGTGACGTATTGTAACGTTTTTCCCCTTCGCTAAACCGGGGGTGGGGGTGGCCAGCGCATGATGTATCTGGCCTGTGGGCTGCGAGTTTGGCACACCTGCTGTAGAAATATGATGCCAACTGTATTTAGTTGATTATGTGCCAAAAAGTCATTATCAATTTGTAACAACCACATAGATTTTTCTGCATGGTGATCTCTTAACAGAACATTGTAATACAGCTTGTGCTAAAAGCTGTACAAATACAATCAGTGTACTCTGATTATCAGGCTACGTATATGGATTCCAACTGCTAGAATTTGACAGAGATAAATGGATGCTATCCAAAACCTCCTCATGAGGAGGCAGCCAATTCTCAGGTTATTTACATCTCGTGCCTTGCCTTTCTTGACAGTGCAGTGGGAAAGAAGTGGGGAAGGTAGCAGACCGCATGCATGTCATGATATATCTAAGTCAGACTATATGTACTATATTTACCCCATAGAAAGGCAAGATTGCTTCCTCCAATTAATTAGGAGGTTAGAATTAAAGTTATCATTTTGAAGATTGGGCCTTATTTGGAAAGGGCTACTTGTCTGATGAATGTAATTCTTTTGAGACATCTAAATGGCCCTTCTCTCTCTTTTTCTCTTTACAAACAGTTGCCTCCTTCCTTGACCTCATCTCCATCTCCTTCCTTCCTTCCTTCCTTCCTTCCTTCCTTCCTTCCTTCCTTCCTTCCTTCCTTCCTTCCTTCCTTC
>JANHFL010010242.1:34502-45635 GCA_032468155.1 Oxyrhabdium leporinum | reverse complement strand
AAGAGAATTACAGAACCACCTTCTTTTGCCCATCATAAATCACATTCCCCAATCATAAGTGTTACCCAACATTCCATGTTCCATCTTGGCACTCCTCTTCCAGGTGCTGCACAGACATTGACATTCTTAGAAAGAATAATATTTTGACTACAACACTTCTAACTGTATGAGAAAGTACTCCCTCTCTATTTCCCATGTGTAATTATATGGCAGCCTGCAAAGGCCTCGAATTCATGGCTTCCAAGGCTGACAGTTTTGTTCTGGAAGTATTTGTAAATCCAATTTGTCTTTAGCAGTTATCTAGAAATGTTTGAAACTTTGTATTTGATTTGCCGGATTGAGAAATAATTCATTGCCATTATTAGCATGCAATCTTGTAATTTAGAAGAAATGTCATTAAGTTAAAATTTAAAGATTTTTAAAACAAGTTAAAATTAATGCTGTTTCTTAAGAGAAGGAGGTCCAAGAAATAACCCTATAGTTTCAGTAGGACTAATAATTCAGCAGCTTTTTCATAATCTAGACAGAAACAAATTACTTTGCTTTTGAAGCTTTTTGGGTTCTGCCAGAGGAAAGTTTTACATGCTTAGCATTGTTTCCAGTCACTCAAATAACCTTTTCTTTTTCCATTACAGGGGCGTGAAGCTTTAGAATGGGTGATTGGTGAACTAACTTCAACACGAGACAGTATGAAATCAACAATGGCAGCTGCTTTGATGGAAAACTGATGAACTGCCACAATCTTTATTTTTCCATTTAGTTTTTTGTTATTGTTGTTACTAAGGCAAATACTCCTTACATTTTTGATATACATATAGAGGCAGGAAGGCAGAGAGAATGAGAGTCTTGTTAATTTATAATCAGATTTACAGGATACTTTTTTTTTTAACACTGAAGAATTTTGGGGACCCACTGCATTATAATTAAGCTTATTTTTATGTTTTTATATGGATTCAAGATATAGTTACCTGATTCCCCGCAGGACAGTGACCTCAAATTCAAGCTATTTACATGGATTGCAAACTGAAAGAATAATTGAAGATTAGTCTACATAAATACCAAGCTGTGTTTGGATAAAGAGCTATGTGAATATACTTTTGAATGTGCTGCTCTTTTTGCTGCTTAAATCTTAGCATTTATTTTTTTAAGTACAGTTGTAGTGCCAAAAATATGGAGATTCTGTAAAGCTGTAGTGGCTATTTATTTGGGGTGGGTGGGGGTGGAATGCCAGTCCAAAATTGTGCTTGTCAAACTTGAGCAACTTTAAGAATTCTGGGAGTTGAAGTCCACATATCTTAAAGTTACCAAGTTGGAAAAACATTGATCCAGAAGAAATATAGAGGTGTGCTCTGATTAATTTCCTTAATTTTGCAGCATGGCCTCTTGTTTTAAAGAAGCCTGTTTGGAGAATATACAAGTAGTGCTCCTTGGCGAGTTACATTGTTTGTTTAAGGTTTCTGTATTATTTTTTGCGCTGTTTGTAGAGGGCTGAACAAGAAATGCCAACATTTTACCTCTTTATTTATATTCAAAGCACTGCTAAAAATAGGGGAGCAGATATTTTGCTATAAAACAGTAATCTGAATATTTTCTTGCCAGCTGATATTTAGTGCATTATTTTGAAATGGATTTGTTCTAATCATTTATGAAAAGCCAATTAATACCTCAGAGAGAAATACTAGAAATAAAAAGCCGGTAGAGATATTTTCATACCCTTAGGATAACGTCCTCGTTTAACTCATTATTTCATATCATGGAAAGTTGCAAAAGGATTTTCTATACCAGTCTGTATTTCGCATCCTGCTTTGAGAATTGGGTTTATCCAGTCCATAGAACTGTATCTTCCACATTTTGTGAAACTCAAGTTATTGCTCTTTGGAGCCAACAGCCTTCATAAAGTTAGTTCAAATATTGGGTCCAAATTTCAAAATTCAGTGGAATGTTCTAATAAAAATTAGAAAAAGTTTTAATAATGAAGACAAATTGGAGAACAGCTGTTTTAAGTTATGACAGGAACCTGTAACTTTATATCTCAGATAGGATGCAGTAAAAATTGGCTTGAATATTACAAAGCAGCTTTCATGAAATAGAATTAGTTTTCAGTCATTTTTAAAGGTAGGTTTTGTTTGTATATCATTACATTTCATATAATTTACGTTTTTACTTTTCTACAAGTAATTCATTGAATGAAAACCTGCTTTGTGATATTTTCTCTAAAAATTTGGAAGCAGGAAACATTTTAGATCAATAGTATATCCGAGTAATTTCAAAGCTTTAAAAGGGGAAGGTGTAAGGCACATAATTGCTTTATTTCCAGAGTTTTTTCAGAGAAACACAAACTGAAGAATGCCTTTACTATAGGAAAACTACAATCCTATTCCCTATCTGTAACCCTGCTAAATTCTTTGTTACCAAGACTTTTCCAGTCTGTAGATTTATTTATGCCACCATTTTGCATGTACTCATTCATTTGTTGGCATTACAATATAATTAGCAACACTAATGGCAGAAATAATTCCTTATGTATGAATGAGACCAACAGGGTCTGTAGTGTCAAAATGTGCAAGATGGTGGATGCAGCATTGCTGTCTTACTGATTTGGACATTTCCTATGAACCCTGCTGAATGAAACCCTTCACTAAGAGAAAGAAAAAGCAAAATGTTATTGATATCCAGCTTACTCTAATAGAGTAAAATGGATCAAGGAGAATTGGCAAGGAAAACAATAGTTTTAAGATTGTATTTTCAGCCTAACTGAAAAAATGTAGCCGTTATGGTCTGCACCACTTCCAGCAACTAATAGTGACTGAATGCAGGTGTCTTTTCAGGTTCATTGTCTGCCAATGTTACTTGCATGTTCAAATGTTTGGTTCATACTGTCCATGAATCCATCTGGTCCTTAATTGGTCTTGTAACCTCTTCCTTATTTACATGTGTTTTTTGTTTGTATTTAAAAATTCCTCAGTGTAAATGAAGACAAAGCTATGTATCCTCAAAAGATATAGAAGTATTTGGAATAGATGACTGTTTATGCCATGATCAGAGACATCTGTGCAAATTTTATTTTCTACCTGATTGGCTATTAAAATAGAAAAATACTATCTTCCCTGATAATAGTTTCTAGAATAAAGAAATCTTGATTTTAATGGAGATGAGCAGACTGAGTATTGGAAAACATTTAGTTTGTTTTCTGTTTTGGATAGTCACATCAAAATCTCTGATTTACATTCTTTTAATTAATGTAGAAAACTGCCATGATTGATGAAAGGCAGCAACTACTTTTCAAATAACATTACTGTAATGAGGGGAAACATTGAGGTGCTCTGTTCTAGGTCTTCATTTGTGATTTGATCAAAATGGCAAATCCTTTGATCTGAAGCGTTAAATGCCATAATTTCTGAAATTATAAATTAATATGACTCAACTAGATATGGCAAAAAAAGTCTTGTTTTCCTTTAGGAAAGCAGTCTGTTTTTATGTCAGTTGTTGAACAGGATAGCCATATAATGCTCAGCCATAAAAACTAAAAAAGCACTGGCAAGGGTAGCAAATGTTCTAGAAAGAATCACTAAACTCAAGAGTAATTAGGAGTGCATATTCCTTAATTTTGTGTGACCCATGGTATGGAATAGTTAAATTAAACCAATGGAGAGTACATAAAATGGTGTTTACATTTAAAACTCTAATAAAAGGAAAACAAAACTACAGTATTACTTTGTTTTTTCCCCTAAAAGCTAGAAACCATACAGTCAGACCAACAATGGTAAATCTTATTTCCCTTGAGTTTTATCCTATCCAGGCCAATCCACTCCCAAAAATATAATTTATAATAATGGTCCTACAGATTATAACATTTTAAAATGTTATTTTTATGTATGTGCAGATAATAGATAATTGTGTTCAGGTGATGAGACAAAACAAAAACAGTATTACAACTTTTTTATGAGTTTAATAATCCATAAACTGCAGGTGAATATTATGTAACAGGAAAACAAGCAGAAAAAGAATTATTGCCTTTTTCATTTACAAATCGTTATCCATCAGGGTAGCCAGCATGGTGACATACGAAGGTAGAGCTAAAGAACTTACAATTGTGCTTCCTATTCAAATCATTGCCAGGTACCGTTGCAGGAACACAATAAAGGTTCAGGAACACAATAAAGAAAACTAAACAAGTGTGCATTTTTTTTCCTTTCAAGCATCCTGACTTTTGGTGACCTGTGTTGTTTCGTTTTTTAAAAAACATCTATGTAGAAGATAGTAGGAAAAAAGTAAAAAAATAATTTTGACTCGTTTCCCCAAATATATTGTCTACTGGCAGAGAAGAAGCATATATAACTTCTCCTTCATTACCACCATTTTCTCATTTATGGTTCAAGATAAAAGTCATCATTGCAGCAATAAGTACTTTCTGAGTATAATCAAGAGACGAAGACTTATATCATTTTTAAAATGAGTTTAGCATACAACAGCTTTATTCTATATTTTAAATCCAGCTCTAGTAAACTCAGATTTCTCCAATAATCCTTCATGCACTGATTTTCATTTGTTCCTATTTTTTACCATATTATGATTTTCTTCTACCTTTGGCCTAGATAAGTTTCCAGGCGAGCACAGCCCTCTCAGAAAGCAAGATTTAAAACTTAGAAAAAAGTCAATGAAGAAAAAAAGAACAATTTTCCTATAAATCTATGTCTACAAACTTTTTTGCAGTATCTTCATTTATGAAATGAAAAAAAAAATCTTTGGTCAGGAACGAAATTAAAATGTGAATGTCAGTATCTTAATTTGAATATAGAGTCATCTCTATACAAGCAAAGAATTATTGTTTTTGACAGCAGCAGCTTCCAGCAAAGGGTTCTTGCTGGTGGGAAGCTTGAGTACCTAATTTCTACAGCAGCTCTCTGTGTCATCTCATTAAAGGTTTAGGGTTTTCCCAGTCTTCCAGATCAGATTTTGAGAAATGGGCATTGGCAAAAAGAATTGTGCTGCATATATGTGGCTTTTCCCTATGGATTCAGCCAAATCAAGGACTTCTGTATCCAATCCAGAGTCATTAAAGTGACCTTGTATTTTAATTCTTATTTTTTATAACTTCATGCATTTAAAAAGAGTACAGTTTTATACATGCCAATGGGCTTTGAAGCTTAGTGCAGATCACAGCATTGTGATACAATGTGAGATGCTGGAATGTCTTAAGATTTTTTATGTCTCACTTGTGAATAGCATGGAACTTGCTTGACATCCCTTCCTAGTGAGTGGTAGGAGATTATTCTGACCCACCCAAGAGTTCAACTCACCCAAGAGTTCAACTAATTCTCTTATTGGTTGGAAGGTGTGGTGACTACCAAATCTAAGTTTAGTGATGGTCTTTTTTAAGTTTCCCACTTTTGGCAAGAAATTATCTTGGAAACAGGAAAGGGAAATCATATAAATCATAAAATTGCAAGTAACAAATATGTAACTTGCAAATGATTTTTAGCAAGTTCATTTAACTTTGACACACATCACATGATGATCAGATGTGCTTTCAGAATCAGTACAGTAAGCCAAGTCTTCTATTTGATTTTTCCCTCCTGTGGTGTACTTTTCTTTTGAAAGCATGCAATCATGGAACATTTGGCTTGTGGAACAGCTTTGCCATATTCTCAAACCAATTAGGCACACAACATTTGTGCAAAGCATTAAAAAATAAATCACAAAGTGGACCAGTACAAGCTAAATACCCTTCTGCATTGACACTGCCATGTTCTCTGTAAGGCTCAGGAGAAATTGAAAACTTTCTTCACAGAAATAAGCTATTTAAATCAGTTCTGACATTTATATTGTGAATGTAAGCATAACGTAATTATGACGGGTGGCCACGAATCAGAAAAATGGAAAATATTACAACTGTCTATTCATTTTTCAGCTTGAAGTATGGAATTGTGGAGTAAACTTTTTTTTTTAGTACAAATTGGTAAAACATTGCCTATATACGACTGCTGACTACAAATAGACCTCAACTTATAACCATTCATTTTAGGACTGTTCAAAGGCACTGAAAAAAGTGACTTATGTCTGATCCTTACACTTTTGACTGCTGCAGCATCCCCGTGATCATGTGATCAAAATAAAATTCAGACACTTGGCAGCCAACATGTATTTTAACGATGGTTGCAATGTCCTGGGACCACGTCATCACCATTTGCAACCTGCCCAGCTGGCTTCCAACGACCAGTCAATGGGGGAAACTGGATTTGCTTAACAGCTGCATGATTCCCTTAACTGCAGTGGTTCATTTAACAACTGCAGCAAAAAAGATTGTAAAATTTTGTCTCATTTAACTTGCTTAGCAATGGAAATTCTAATCCCAATTGTGGTAATTAAGTTGTGGATTACCTATATTTCTCCTGTGCTGCCCAATACAAAATCTTTAATTCATTCATTTCATTAGTATAGCAACTATCCAAATATTGTCCTAACAATTTCAGGTTAATCTCACATACCAGAATTTTGAAAATACCTTGCTAGGAAATAAATTGATATATTTATGTAATACTTAATTTTTTGTGTTCTCCTTGGCCCCACATAAAATACACAAAAAATGTGAAAACTATGGATAATCTTTGCTGATAAAGGGGATTTAATAAAATCCTGCAGTATTTTATTAAAATATTCTACCCTACATTTCAAAAGACGGTTTCTGTAGAAAAAAATAACCTATTTTTATTTTGTAATGAGAACTATGTGATACAGCTAGAAGATCAGCTGTATTGGAAGTGAATGTACAATACGGAAAGATTCTGGGTAACTCAGGATAATAAGGACCACTAGTCTGAAGATAGAACAATACTTTGCTTTCTTTATATATGTGTGTGTAGATTTTAAGTTAAAGAGAGCAAGGTACCTAATATAAATTATTTGCTGATTAACAGAAATGATTACTAATTACGTTGGAGCTTGTCACTCATGTTGCCACGACTCCTAACATATAAGTTTCAATAAATTTCAAATATCTATGATCTTGTAGGATTATCAAATCTTTCAAGATTTCTTGTATTATGTATGAGATTTTAGCTATTTAATTTTCTAAAATTAAGCCTAATATATTTAATATTTGTATTTGGGATATTGCATAATCATGTGTCTTTCCTGGAAAGATTGCTGAGTTATTTTTATTGTTACTTTTTATATAGTTAGTATATCACAAGATGTTTGTCATCTACAATTTGTTATGATAGTTTCTATAGGAGCCCAATATTCATCCCCAAAATAGATGAATTCGTGATCCTTGGATATTAAATTTAACATTCATTATTTCAGTTAGGTAGTGTAACTGTTTGGGGTATTCAAGGAATAATCAAATCAAAATATTAAAGCTCAAGGATTAAGATGACAGAATAAATTTTGATAATATATTTCATAAATAAGTGTCTGGTTGGTAACTGATATAAGAACATTTTGCCAATTCGGAAGTGAACTGCGGTGTCACTCATTCCCTTTACAATATAAAAATGAAAATGCAACCTTTTTTCCATCATATATTGTAATTTGATTCTAAACATAAGTTAGGTCATTAAAACATAGCAGAGTAATTGTTCCTATCCACAGATGATCTTCAAACAGTTTAAATGGACTGCTATATATATAAAAATAACCCAATTCCATACTAAGCGCCAGTTTTGTTTAAAAAAATCTGATTATAAAACAGTGCAAAAATGTGATGTTCAGTAGTATTGAAAACATTCAGTGTTTCTCCAACCTTCTGAAAACAAGGAAACAAAAACACTTCTTAATCTGAGAGACACTGTCCCAAATTTTTCCAGGAAAATTTTTTTTACAGCGAAGATACATACCCCTGTAAAAATGGGGTTAATAATAGACATGCTCCCATATTCTTAGTTACAGCAGTACTTACGTATTGCTCTATAAAACAAATATACATATTTATCTTAACTTTCTCAGGATTATTACCCAGAGAACCCTAGTTTACAAAAGTTCATTCATATTAAAAACTAAACTTATATTGCATTCTGCCTCTATAAAGGGGTTTGTTTTGTTTATTTATAAAAGCTACAGGTAACACTACCACTAATATTCAGAGTACATTCCAAATAGGAGAAAAATATTATTTTGAACACACTAATTTTATTATAGTATAGCAGAAGCTGCAGGAAAATAATTACCCATTCAGGCTTCCAGCTTATTCAGTATTTTATACTAAGACTGAGATGGCATGGATTGATCAACCATTTCCAGCATATTAGCAAATCCTTCTTAATCTTGTGCTATAAGATATCAAGTTCTGTACAATAGGGGACTAGGTACATCAAATAACAAAATATGATTAATATTTAATTGGTAGCAAATGCCAATATGGTTTACAAATGTAGTACTAACACCATAATCTAGTTTTTCTTTAGATCTATCTATCTATATACATACATACATAGACACTCATCTTAAAAAT
The DNA here is from genome assembly GCA_032468155.1 of Oxyrhabdium leporinum. Classification (NCBI taxonomy): domain Eukaryota; kingdom Metazoa; phylum Chordata; class Lepidosauria; order Squamata; family Cyclocoridae; genus Oxyrhabdium; species Oxyrhabdium leporinum. The sequence continues at coordinate 37,183 of JANHFL010010242.1, read as the reverse complement.
AATTAAGGGATAAATAGGAAAAAATACAAGTAAAGACTTCCTTTGTACATTGAACATATACAATTAAGACAACAATCTAGTATAGTTGCTTTCCTCCAGTAAAACAAGCTTATTCGCTGTCCTGGTGGGTAGGACAATTTCTGATTCTTTTTATGAATTATAGAGAACAGGGAAACCAATAAGCTAATGAAAATGATCAAGTAGAACAAAGCAAAGAAGGATGCTCTGCTTTTGATGAGTTTTCTCAGGATCTCATGAAGAGTAAATAAAGAGAAAGGCACAAGACTCAGATTTCATTGATAGTCCTCTCAGAAGGACAGTATTCTGAAGTGCCTGGAGATGACATGTAGAATGACTGTGTTTTCCTTTTTAATCTGGCTCGTTTGTTAGCCAGAGAGAGGCTGCGGCGGCTTGAATTAATGATTTCCGAAATGAACTTCTTGCAGTCCACACACACCTCCATGGTGCTCCAGTCCTCCATGAGTTCTTTTGGAAAAAATGGTTCTTCACTTGACTTATCTACAGATTTTGACTTTGAGGACAACCTAAAAATAAAGGAACAATTCTGATCTTGTTAGTACCATTCACCTTTCCAATTGTTCTAAAGAATTTCAGAAACCTTTTCAAGTTTTTCCAGTTCTTAACATTTGAAATAAAGAAAAAGAGAAAGAAGAAACTAAATAAGTCACCTGAATTTCTTATGGTCATTTTATTAATTTGCTTGTTTCTGCCTTCAAGTCACTGTTGACTCCCAGGGACTGCCTGGACAAGTCCCTGCAGTTTTCTTGGCACGGTTTTTGGGAAGTTTGTCACTCTCAGGACTGAGAGAGAGTGACTGGCCCAAGGTCATCCAACAACACAAAAATAACCAATTTTATACAATCAGAACATTTAATCCTCAGGGCAAAAAAGTGCTTGTAAGAAAAGAAAGACTTAACACATGAATTATAGAAGTAGGCAAGAGTGGCTAAGGTATTTCAGTGAATATATTCAAGAAAGGAAAAATGCAAACTTAATGAAAATGATGTAGCTGTAGAATATAAATTAAGCAATTGCTCTATATATTGTTATGCTACTAGCTACTACAGTTTACCAGACACATTTGGAGTTTTAAAAATTCTTGTGGAGTCTTAAATACACAGTATTTTATCTTAAATCATGCTGTGCAGGAAAAGTATATTTTCTTTCATTTTATTACGAAATTACATTTAAAACTGGCTGAAAGAGATACAAAAGATTACATTCTTCATTTAAACCTGAGATTCGCACAGCTACATCACACTCACCTATAAGAAAGGTAGAAAGCCAATCAAGGAAAGGCTTTTTTCTGAATTTATTACAGTGTCAAAAGTATGGCTATCTGCTTGGTAGAGATAAGTTTACACTCAATGCAATGAGCTCATGGCACCCAGGAAGCAAGTCTGTTCCAGGACCAACATGGCTGAAGTGGAGATGCTTGGGTAGCTACAACATGGGTAGACAAATTATTCTGGGATGTGGTAGCATTACCCCACTCCTAGAAAAATCCTCTTGCTACCTGGGAGACTGAGGGTCTTAGGGAAGGAGGATCTCATTTCAAGAGTAAGGCAGATGTTCCCACTGGAGAGAACAATCGTTGGGTGAGAGACGCATTTCCTCACTAAGAAGACTCCTATCGGATGTCAGACAGATGGTTTCTGACAGACATGTGGTATGACAGATTGGAGAGGAAGGAATATTAGATGTAACTAAGAGATAAGAACTTGTTGGTAGCTCATAAGCAGCATGAAGTTTAGATGACAAGAAACAATTCAAAACATTCCTACGGACTGTCTGTAATGAACTAATGACGTTTGGAAACTCCTGCAGTTTCCAAAATTGTGTATTTACTCCTTATACTAGTATTAAAGACACTTCATTTAAGTTTCCCTGAGCTTGCCCCATTGTGTGAGCTTGACATATAGATTTGGTACAAAGGCATCTAGGGATCATGAGTCAGCTAGATATAAATTACTAGATAGTGCGGGGAACGAACGACGGTCATTTTGTTGGCACCAATAATATAAGGAAATATAGTGTGATAGTCTTAAATTTAGGTTGCTAATAAGAGACTAATCCAAGACTATTATACTAGTGTTTTGAGAAATGTTACCCATCCCAAATACAGGACTGGCAGAGCTCAGGAGTCTTAATGTATGTGAGATGATAGTGTCAGGCACAGGAGTTTATACAAGTCAAGATTCAAAAAGATTTATATATGTACAAAAATTTTCCAAGAAGGATGCTTTGGTTGTCTGCCTTCTTCACAGAACGTTATGCTGTACTTCACAGAACATTACTCTGGAAGGTATTAACAAGAATGGGAAGGGAGGTGTCCTTTTGAGATCGGCCTAGGAGTTTGTTAATATATCATTTATTTTAAGATAGGGAAAACATTTAGACCATAACATCTAGAATTCTTTCTCAGTCTTTAGACATAGCTATACTCTGGGTCGTTTGACTGGGCAGGAGATTGGGGAGAGGGGGCCTTAGAATCGAAGTGTTGGGAACATTTCAAGTGACTGACCAATTGCCTCTTCCATACTGGGAGGAGAAATTCCAAGCTTTGAATTTACAGTATGTCACTGAGTACACCCCCTCACATTTTGTAAATATTTAAGTATATCTTTTCATGTGACAACACTGAAGAAATGACACTTGGC
>JANHFL010010242.1:15378-34402 GCA_032468155.1 Oxyrhabdium leporinum | reverse complement strand
CATTGTGGATGCAGGTAAGTGCAGGGCACGCATGGAGGCTTGGGGAGGGAGGAAAATGGGCCTCCTGGAAGTTCGGGGAGGCTGGAAATGGGCTGTTTCCAGCCTCCCTAGAGTTTCCAGAGCCCAGGGGAGGCCGTTTTTGCCCTCCCAGAGGCTTGAGGAAAGCCTCTGGACTTCGGGGAATGTGAAAACACGCCCCCACTGTGGTGCAGGAGGCCGATTAGGCCACGCCCACCATGGCCATGCCCACCCAGCAACCAGGCAGCGAACCCATTGCTGAGGTTTTTGAAGCCCACCTCTGGTAGAGATTATTCCATGCCTGTGTCCAGTTAAAGGATATTAGAGCTTGTTACATAGTTAGTCAGATATTTAGATTGGATTTGGCATTTCTATCCATATATTCTTTCCAAGGAGCTAGAATGCACATGTTGTTGCTTGATGTTATTAAAGGTATCATTACAGGATATAAGCTGTTCCAAGTAAAGCTGCCTTTTGTAATTGACTGATAGTGCTTTTGTCATTGCCGATGGTGTTAAGTGGTGTTCCAACTTTTGGGGGGATTAAACCTAAGGCACCTATTACTATTGGTACTATCTTTGCTTTCTTTTGCCTGTTGTTCTACTTCTATTTGCAGGTCCACTTCTATTTTGTGATTTTCTCCAGTTCTTTCTCTTTTATTCTGCTTGCTCCAAATATTGCCATGTCTACTATCCAGACATTTTTGTCTTTCTTATTATTGTTATTACTCTCCATCTTACCAAAGCGACCCTTGTTACTGCAGAGTTAGGAAAAATGACTTTGACAGAGATATGCAGGAGCTATTGCCTAGGCAAAAGAAGGTGAAGCATTTTTAATTCTAGAACACACAGATGATATTCAGAAGTGGATCAGATAAACACCTCCCTAATTCAAAGTACAAGGTACAAAGTAAGATTATGTCATTGTAGCCAATCTTAGTAAAACTAACTTTCGCCTTCCTGTGGAGTACATTTTCTAGTCGGGTCTACCTAATAAACTGACAGTTATAGGCTTATTTCAATATTGACTTGTTAATTGTAAAGGCAGGGTGTGTTAGTAATCAGTTTTGAGCCCAGTTGTAACACAGTAAGTTTGAAGTAACTGTATTTGTTGCAAAGAGTTTTGTCAGCATACTTTACAGTTGACCATTAATGGAAAATATTTGTAGCTCAGAGTTGAAATGAGGGGTCCTTGGTGCTCTCTGAGCTGGATTGTTTTCTTGCAGACACTGATGGTGTTACCTAGTTTGGGTAATCAAACGTCTGCAAGAAAGCAACCAAACTCATAGAACAGCAAGGACCCGTCACTTTACAGTTGATTCAGAAAAGTGAATTGTGTTTGGCCTTTGTGTGTGGTTTCAGTTCCTCTTGCCTCAGCAAAGCTCTATTAACCAATTTCAAATAACAACAACAATAGGAAAGCATGGTGTAAGAAAGGTTGGCTGCTACATGATCACCTTTTTTTCTCTATGAAACAAAAGTGATACACAGTCCTTGTAGTTTTCTTCCAAGCAAAGACAGAAACACATTTTTTTTTTCTCCAGAAGATTTAAGTGTTATTGCAAATTGTAACCTAGGTTAGCAGAGTCATTACTATTGTTTACTAGACAGAATGTTCACCATGTTTACTAGATAAGTGAATCAAGTGTGCATACATGTCATAATAAAAAAAATGCTCTTTTCAGGTTATTTTCAGTTTATAGATACAATCCCTGTTATTTGTCTCTGGTTACAAATACCTCAATATCTATAATATCATAATACAAAAATGTCCTCAAGTGCCCTATGGCACATCCATATCTCCCTCCTCCCTCCCTCCCGTTCTCCCTGTCCCTCCCTCCATTATGAAACAAGTCTTAAATGTCTAAAAATTGGAAATGGGGAATATTCATATGATTTCATTAAATATTGAGAATATTCTATTAAAATGCATCCCAGCACAAATCTAAAAGAACAGTTATTGTTTTTATTTTCCTTCTCAAGTTTAGTGGGGTGCCTTTGCAAGCATGGATTGTCCAGCTGTCAAGGCACAGAAGATTTCAAAAGAAATTTTAAGCACAAACATGCTGAAAATATAAAGTAGCAGCTGGCAATTCTTCCACCTGCACCAAGATTTCTACAAGTAGATCTTTTGTGTTAAGAAGAGCTTTTATTGCCTCCAATTTCTAATATATCACTCTTACATGATGTTTAACTATGTACTGTGGGCCATAAGCTAAAATAGACCTGATCACATAAAAAGCAAAGCAAAAAAATATGTTTCTCTGGGGGAAAATCTTTCTTAGTGTTCCTTAACTAAATTTGATAAAGAATCTTTAGAAGGATCTAGAGAAAGGAGGAGGAAAAAAAGACATTTATGCACATAGAAACTAGGAGAGAGATAGGAAACAAATCAAGATGTAGTTCTCAACAATGTTTTAAAATTGTATAATATTGAAATTGAAATATCTATCTATATATTGCAATATAATTATATACATGGTGTGTGTATGTTTTCAGAAGTGATTTGCCCCTGCCTCCTTTCTAGGGATGAGAGGAAGTGACTTGCCTGTCAGGCACAAGTAACTAGGAACAGAAGTTGAGTTCGAAGCACTAAAAGTTTATTACATACTATTAACTGTCATGCAAAATTGGCGCTAGATAAGTGTCAACAAAATTCATGGGGGCTAGACTTGGATGTCTTGTGGGAGGGTAGCAATTCCAAACTGATGATGGATTTAACATTTAACCCTGCCCTTGGACTCAGCCTGCTCATTTCCTCTGTGTGTGTATGTGTGTGTAGTATGTCACAGAAGTGAGTACACCCCCTCACATTTTGTAAATGTTTAACTATATGTTTTCATGTGACAACACTGAAGAAATGACACTTGGCTACAATGTAAAGTAGTGAGTATACAGCTTGTAAATGTAACAGTGTAAATGTGCTGTCCCCTAAAAATAACGCAACACACAGCCATTAATGTCTAAACTGCTGGCAACAAAAGTGAGTACACCCCTAAGTGATAATATCCAAATGGGGCCCAAGTAGCCATTTTCCCTCCCTGGTGTCATGTGACTCGCTAGTGGTACAAGTCTCAGGTGTGAAGGGGGAGCAGGTGTGTTAAATTTGTTATCGCTCTCACTCATACTGCTCACTGGAAGTTCAACATGGCATCTCATGGCAATGAACTCTCTGAGGATCTGAAAAAACGAATTGTTGCTCTATATAAAGATGGCCTAGGCTATAAGAAGATTGCCAAGACCCTGAAATTGAGTTGCAGCATGGTGGCAAAGACCATACAGCGGTGTAACAGGACAGGTTCCACTCAGAACAGGCCTCGCCATGTTCGACCAAAGAAGTTGAGTGCCCGTGCTCAGCGTCATATCCAGAGGTTGGCTTTGGGAAATAGTGCTGGAAAATAATGGTGGCCACACAAAATATTGACACTTTGTGCCCCATTTGGACATTATCACTTAGGAGTGTACTCACTTTTGTTGCCAGCAGTTTAGACATTAATAGCTGTGTGTTGCGTTATTTTGAGGGGACAGCACATTTACATTGTAACCAAGTGTCATTTCTTCAGTATTGTCACATGAAATAATATAGTTAAATATTTACAAAATGTGAGGGGGTGTACTCACTTCTGTGACATACTGTATCTGGAATCTTTCTCTGTCCCTCTCCTCCATTATTAATTATAAGCATAACATACCTTGGTATACCCTTCAGTGACCTGTGATGGCTGATGGGAGTTTTATCAGGCTTCATAAAGCTTTCTCCTTTCTGTAAAGCAGAAGGTCCCAGGGAAAAAATTGGAAGTGTGGAATATGGCTTGGATGGTAGGCGCATCTGTCATAAAAGCAAGGGAACAATGGTGAGATATAATTGCCCTGAGACTGCAAATGCCATACCATTTATAGCACCCTACTCTAATATATTCTCAATAATATTGTACTGACTTTATGAATCTTAGTAAAATGCCATGATAACAAAGCCTTCAACTATCTTGTAAGTATAATATTCCGAGAGAAAGTGCAAATTCTCATTTCACAACTCATCATTAAAGTTCATTGCATGACATTTGACAACTATCTCATTCAAAAAAAACCTCTTATGTTTCTTTATGGATAAAATTGGAGAAGGATAAAATTAGAGATGGAATACTACACTGTATATACTATCTTGAATTCCAAAAGAAAAGGCAGAGTTTAAAACTAACAGATAAAAATGAAATATTTAAACAAATAGAAACAATTTTATAAACAGATTTTAGATTGTTGTTTTTAAACTTACTTTTTTACAGCACTGTGAACATACAGGCCTACAACATAAAAAAAGATTGGCTTTCTTAGTTCAAAGTAAAACTGTCTCTGGGGTGTATATTGCATTTTTCTTAGAAAAATATTTTTGAATTTCACTGATTATTTTATTTTTCAACATGAATAAAAAACACAGAAAGAAGCCAGAAGACTGGAATTAGATACAGAAGCTTGTGTGCCCTATCTATATCCATCCCGGCTTCCCACGTGGGCTATTAGTTCTCCTGTTCAAACCTAGTCTGCTTCACTAAGGTGGTTTAATTTGTAGAACCTCTTTGGAAATAAAGAGGGGAAACCCCAAAAGCCAAAATGAGCATCTTTCAAATAGTATGCTTACAGATTTTGGGTAATATTTCACAATCTAAAACCAGAAGTGGAAGGAACAAAAATTTGCTGCAATTCTTTTCTCCTAAGAAAATTTAGAAACTGGCCAATGATTTACCTTGAGATTACAGCAGACTCTTATTTCAGAAATGCAGAAAGCAAATTTTAAATGTGTCTTATGAAAAATTCAGAGGAGTGTTATTCTTCAGAGCAATATAACAATTCATCTACAGTATAAATGCATGCAGTTTGTATATAGGCTTACAAAACCAAGACTGTTAATCTATTTTCTGAGTAAAGATGTCTTTGCTATTTACTCATTTTATATTAGCTGGCATGAACATCATACACCATAATTAGCAATGTTAGTGTAGAGGTTTCCAACTTATATCTCTAAATGTGCAAACCTTTAATCTGTTCAAATTCTTCTTTACTTTCCCAAAATTATCTTTCCTCCTTCCTTTCATATGCAAAACCAATAATAACAAATTCTTTTAAAATGGTTTAATAAGTACTTCATTTCTATCATTGTATTATTCAGCAATTTTTAATGATGGCCATGTGCTTACCTTTTACAAAACTGACAAGTATAGGACCAAGTGAAGAAAGAAAATCTTCTTGTGCGACAACAAAAACAGAGCTACGAAAAGTGGGAATAAAATAAGACTATTATGTCTATAAACAAACATCAGCAAAGATACATTGATACGTATAATCAAGTACTTGTACACTTAATCACTTTAATTACATTTAATAAAATAAGTAATTTTTCCCACTCTTTACAAAATACTCATGAAATGTTTTTATAATCCTTTGTTAACGGACATATCATCTTCTATATATTAAGCATATATACTAGAGAAGCATGCTAACAAAGAAGAACTACTATTGAGTTCAGGAACTGGATTCAGACTTATGCTCTGCTAAATCCTACTGGTATTTGAGAAGGTGAAGATGGTGATTTATGTACTGAGTTGTGTTCCTTTCCTCTGTGAATCTTGCCCAGTGCTTTAAATATACAACTACCCCAGAAGGCTGAACGATATTCAGAACAACATAGGAAAAAAATCTGCAAAAATCAACTGTTGCACCCCTTATTGTACAGGTTTAAAAAAAAAACACTCTTCTATTTTCAGAAGAATAAAGTCTCAATTTACAGATCTAGTTTTTTTTCCTTTTGCACAAAGATTTGAACCCATCTCTGCAAATTTTAACTTCCTTTGAACGATAATTTCTTTTCCATGCTCCACTGTCCATATCTGTGGAAAATCAACACAATTAGCTGTACCTTTCCCTTCTTTAGGGCAGTATAGACATCTTTATATTGTTGATACTTCTCTAGTTCTGCCTTTACCAGCACTTGACGGATATGCATTACTTCTTCCACTGTGAGAGCCAGGCATTCCACCGGATAGCAAAACTCCTCCTGAAAGCAAAACAATTGTTTTTCAACTGTCTTTCTCAGAGCATTTCCCAGCTATCCATGTAAAGAGCCAGCCACCTGGTTAGTAATTTTAAAAGAAACAGATTTTACCACCAACATCAGAGAACATTTATATGACCACAGGCATCAAAATAGCAAAGACTTGAGATATGCAGGTTAAAGAAGTTGTCCCTGAAAAAGCCTTTGATGGTTATTAAGCCAATCATTATGATGGTGTCTTTGATACCTTAAAATGCCTACAGAAGCCGAAGAAAGAGTTAGTTATCCAATCCAGAAGAAATTTTTATTCTGCGGTATTTTTTAACTTACAGTAAAATTATATATATTATTTTCTTCATAGAATATTTAAACAATGAAAGTTGTAAATTTGTACACCTTATACTCCTGCTGTTAGCATGAATATCAATCCATTACAATTTGTAATGAAGTAGTATATAGAACATTTTTTTCAACACTAAAACACCATAACAGGTCACTATTGAGTTGAGTAAATCACCACAATTGTTGATACCACGGAATAAAAATGCACATCCCAAATTCACCTCTTTCATAGATTCTTGCCATAGATTTTGCTGAAAGACAGAATTCTTGCCCTAGCTAAAATATTTGTTGCAAATAATTTGGTTTCTAAATTATATAAAATGATATGCTAACCTTATTTAACTCTGTGAAAGAAAGACTACAAGGTTGGGATCAAGAGGAAAATAAATAATCAGTAGTCTGCAGATGAATTAGGACATTCATTCATAAGCAATCTATGTTGCTTATAGCTCTTAGGAAAAATGGTACAAATTCATATTATAAATGCAGCATAATGCTGTAAAATCCAACTAACTAGACCAACAGATACAATGCTATTTTAAGTAGCTTATAATTCTGTCTTTCAGGTCAGAAAAAAATTACAATGCAGAACTGGTAAAGATAGTATACCAGAGCCACCACATTTTAAAGAACAGCTGTTTTACCTATCTAAAAATGGACCTCAAATACAAACTTCATCTTGCTCAAGATGCTTACAATTGTGCCTTTTCTATCATTAACTTATACTGAAGATGATGCGACTTCGGAGTCAAAATTTAGTGTGGTTTTACTATAATATATTAACCTTAGTATTACATCTGAAAATGCTATTTTCCCCCACCACAGTCTTCATGTTTTATAGGTGTTTATAACTTTTCATCTCTTGCTTTCAGATTTATTTATCTACTGCTTTTACAGAATTATTTAGCTTACTTTAAAATAGTAATTGCTTTAGTGTTTTAAATTTCCATCACAATTGTCTAGTCACTGGCTCCAAGACTCAATATATAAAAGTTGATGTATGATATGATTTATATGATTACCCAGAAAAAAACGCCCAAGGAATACAATGGTAGGATTCTTTATATTAAATGTTGATACTCAAAATGGTTTGCCAGCAATATATCTGAAGGACCGTTGCTGTTGAATGAAGCAATCCACATCTGAGTGCCTTGCTCAATCACCAATACTAAACTACATCTGGATATTGCAATGCAGATCAATGAAACTCCCTCTCCCCCCAAAAAAGTCATTGTCCTTCCTCCTTACTGATAATTATGAAATACTGTTGTTATATTCAACTATTTAAATGATTAGTTTAAAGTATTAAACAGCTTGTCTTTTGCTGCTTGTTTCATAACTTTGTTTAAAACACCAATGCCCTTTAAGGACTGATTAATTAGAAAAGGTGTGGGAGGAGGAACAAGTCCCTTATCTATTTCCCAACAATGTTTCTCCCCAAGTTACAATATGATCCAATAACTTCCATGACTACATAGATATTCCATCAAATAAATAATATATTGTATTAATGCAAATAGTGGTATTATTGAGAAATTACTAGCTTTTTCGTTTATTCATTCATAAAATACCATCAGATTATAAATTCATAGCTTTTTGTCTTAGAATTTTTTTTTTTAATGTGCTTCTTTAAGTGAACATCTGTAACAAGGGTGTCAAACTTGATTTCATTGAGGACGGCATCAGGGGGCCAGGGTGGGTGTGGCCAGCACGACGTCACTCCTGTTGGGGTGCCTGTGGTTGCCTGAGCACTCTGCCAGTGAAAAGGGGCTCCCGACCTCTGGTTTTGGCTGTGACGGCCTCCTGCAACCCTCTGCCAGCGAAAAAGGGAGCAAAATGGCCCAGAAAACGGCCCTCGCAAGTTCCATTTTCGGCTGCGATGGCCTCCTGCAATCCGCAGCCCTCCCGAGCTCCATTTTTGCTGACAGAGGCACTGTAGGCTGGCCCTTCACTGTTTCCAGGGAGGCCCTGCAGGCCAGATCTAAGCACCCCGTGGGCTGGATCCGGCCTGTGGGCCTTGAGTTTGACACCTTTGATCTATGACATCAGTGTGACAATGAGAAGTCATGTATGGAAATGTTTAGCTCAGAGAGAACATGTGAGGGTAAAGCTAAGTTGCAACTCTCTATCAAACTGGTCAACTCAGCTCTTTCTCCTGGCCTTATTATATGTAATAAACTATTAAAGTATCAATTAATACTTTTTGCTAATACTTATACATATTACACTGGACAATTGAAATGTATCATGTTATAATGGTAAAGCTATAACTATGAAGTATGACATATTTTCTAACTAATTTTCAGCTCTTTAAATCTTAAAGAAAATGTTTCATCATGGTCTTCTCAGTATAGCCTCGCTGATGCATTATTTTGAACAGCATGTTACCAGAGTGTTTGTTCTCTTATTGAAAGCACAGCTGTACTTCAAACTCTTCACATGTACACACTGATCCCAACATTCATTCAAAAACAATTGTGCTTGTGTGTATACTAGAGAAGGGAAACGTGTGATAAAGACACTCTTGTTTCAAAGCAGGAGTGACCTATATGCCTGGCTGGCTTCATGTACATGTGTCTACTAAATCCTTCACATAGGAATAATCCATATTTAAATTTTCAACTATCCAGCACTCTGGCTATACCTTAAAAGCATTTGAAGTACTATTAGAATTTTACATTTGACATTTTACAATGAAAACTAAGAGAGCAATTCCTTAGAAAACTCTCCAACCGTAGGATAGTATTGTTGCTAAGTCTTTTCTTCTAAATCATTATTGTATTATAGATAATAGTCTAAGATTGTTCCTGATGCAGCTGAACTAATATTTCTTTTTCATTAGAGGCAATTCAAGTAGTTGCTTGCATGATGGATACAATAGTTTACCAAGCTAAAATCCTCAGATAGCTCTGAACTAGTTTATTATTATACTGTCAAGTACAGAAGACTAATATAGGAATAATGTCTATTAAATAACTCATAATAAATTTATTCATAGTTTGCAAGTGAAGACTACAGTGAAATAAACAACTTTATAATGATAACGCCCAACGTATCAGTTTATTTTTGGTCCAATCCACTGAGAAAAATACTGTAATTTGTGTATAAAAGTTCAACAATGTTCAACTATGTTGACATGAACTCATACACGTTCTTAATTGTAAATGCTAATTTTACCATCTCTAAATCTTAATTTAGTTAAGTTCTCATTTTCATTTTATATGTTTGGCATACAGATAAATCTGTATTACAAATATACATTCAAAGATTAATTTATAATGTAAAAACTTGGCCAAAATTGACATGTATGATTTTATGAGTTTGAATACATTCTTAATTTTCCTAACAATTTCTCTACTCTTGATATTTGTTTTTTTAACTTCTAAAAAGTTAAGATTGTAAAAAGCTCCTCTTTAATAAACTTCTGATGTTACATTCTAGTTTGATTATCTTTCACAGATAATTTCAACTTCCAGGCAAATTGATCAGTGAATTTATGCATGCACAAAAGAGTTCTGCAGGCACCAAAATCAATTTTAATCAGAATCCAGTGAAATCATAAACTGTTAATGTCTTGCCACAGCTTAGGAATCTCTTCCCATCTGATGGGAAGGAAAGATTTCTAGGACATATTTACAAAGCTCACAGTACGAGGCAAACCTTTGAGGCTTTCCACTGGTTAAAAACTCTTTCACATAGATAATACAGAGTTCTGGCCATTCCAAACAAAGCTGCTTCAAAAGGATGAGAACTAAGCTGAGAAGTTGTATGTATGGTTGAAAAAAGGGTCTTCCTTGGAACCTGAGCATTAGATAGGAAGTAGAAAAAGGAAGGCTAAACATAAATAAAACATTTGTCTACCATTTTAGATAATATAACCCCAGCATTGATGTTTCTTTCTTTCTTATTGGTCAGCTCAATACAACCAGTCAGCTCAATATAACCAGAATTACTGTACGACATAACACAAGCTCCCTGCTAATTCTGCTGGAAGAAACCATCACAAGATAAGCTCCCTACTAATTCTGCTGGAAGAACCCATTCAATTTTCTTTTCAGTGGAAATGAGGATTATTTAAAGGTGGGCTTTCTTTCACCAGAAGATAAGCAGTGACAATCCATCAATCCTGAGGAAAGGAATGAAGAAGGAGGATGTTACATTTAACATAGAGTAATGTGACCTTATCTATGCCATTTTCTTTATATTTCGAGAAACTGTAGGCGTAAAAATTTAATATTAATTTTCTATTTTTTCTTAAATATAACTTTAATGGTACTGTTAAATGATAGTGAAATGGTTATTCAATGACAATTAACAAAGTGTTATAAAATTATATTTATGGCTTTTCTTAAAAACAAAAAATACATGTGATATCAATTAATTTCCTAAGAAGAAAGCAGAAGCTCAATAGCTTTATATTTATTTTTGAACAACATAATTTTTTTAATCGCCATTTTGTATAGCAGGATTCATGAACAAACACAATTACTGGCATAGGACTATATTCATTATGTCTATTTCAGTTAAATGTGCTATTTAATCTTTAAAACTTTAAACAGATTGCATTCTGTGTATGTAGATTTTAGTTCCAACTCTAGTTGACTTCTGGAAACTATTTTAAGTTGGAACTTTTTCATTGGATGTTTGGGCTCCGGCACCAGGTTTGCCTATTTTTGAATGTTGGGTTTTTTATATTTTCAATTTTATCAATATTATGGTTTTTTAATGTTGTGATTTGCTATGAGTCTTTATAGAATTGTGACAGAATATACATTAGCTTAATTGAGGGTTCAGTTTCTTCCATATTTGTAACCCGCATATACATCCAAATGGAAATCTGCAGGGAACTACTAAGAGCTGGTAAAAAAAATAAAGTTACAGAATATCACAATATTACAATAACATGTTTGGTGGGCAGGTGAGAGCCCTTTCAAGTAAAAAATTACTGTAAATTCAGGTACTAAAAAATTCTGATGCTTTCAGGAAGTGTTGATGTATGCTGAAATTTCAATCATTTCAGTCATTGCCTCATGGGAATGTGGGAATTTTGGCAAATCACTATAGGATTGAATAGATTCTGCTGCTTTGTGATCATTCTATTTTGTTAACACATTATAGCTGCTTGTTTTTAAAGAAACCAATATATAAAATGTTTAAAATAAATAAATACTTACAAGAAGTCTCCTCATTCTCATAAGACCAAACAACAACAGAAATATGGGGTTTTCCTTTCAGTACAAGATATAAAATATGAAATTATTTCTTATTCAGGAACTTCTGTAGTTTTAATTTTTTAATTAACATTGATTACCCCCCTCCCCCTATTTTACATCGTTCCAAGAAACTGATTTAGCAAAGCAAATGCCTCATGTGTTACTGATGTTGCTCTTATTGCTCTCAGAGGCTTATCTTGACGCCCAGTGAGTTCTGGTAGATGGCAGTGCCATCCTTTGTTGTCTGAATGAAGGACTTTTCTAGCTTGTTCCTCTCAGAACAGACAAGAGGAAGAAGTCCAGAATAAATTGTTTGTGAGATCATGGCATGCAAACCCTGGGAAAAAGCATCCATAATTTGTTAGTCTGGACTACTTTTTGAGATAAGACACCAGGAATAATGAGTTTATATTATCATGTGGCTTATTTTCTAACAATTATGAAATCCACAATTTTGAAAAATGCTGACTTGATGTTTTATAAAAACACAGTTGTTGTTGTTGTTGTTGTTGTTGTTATTATTATATTCAGAGTTCTTGCTCTACTTTTCATCTCAAAGGCTAAAATAAGAATATAATTGTCAAACAGTATTACTACTGCTAAAACAAACCAAGTTATAATCTGACTTTTTCTGGTGATAACATTTTTAGGATCATTTAAGAAAAAAAGCATGACGGGCCTTATAAATCCACAACTACTAAACTTACATGATTTCTTTAAAGACTGGACTTTTTACAGCACATCTATTAGAATTGCCAGATATCTCAGAAATGAGACTTTTTCTGTATTTGGGTCACCATTAAAACAACTTTATGTAGTACATAAGAAATAACTGCTACACAAGTTTTTTATATTACTGAATGCCTGCATAGCTATACTTCAAAGAATTTTCACATGTACAAAGCCATTATAAAGCTACAAAGCTATTTCTTAGAAAATAATTGCTTTTGATCTGTACTCTGCAGATGGAACTGACAAATAAGTTTAAGATTATCTAGGATCAGAAAGTGAATTCAAGCTAAAGTCATATGACAAAATGCATTCAATTTCTTGAGAAAGCAGCTCTGATCTATGAATTAGTGGTGGAATGCAAGTTAACTTCAGCATGCTAAAAAATCAGCATCCAAATCAGATCCTCGAGCCAATGCAGAATAAGAAGGCTTTTTATTAAGACCAAACGCACCCCTCTTCCTAAACCTGAAATCTTTCACTCTTTTATCAATTTTAAAAATTCTTTTTTTTTAAAAAAAATGTTCTTATAAAAATACAAGGATTTGGCATTCTGCTAGCTCTTCATTCTCTTATGACAACTGTGTTTTATTTGAATCTACTTTTAGATAAAGTCACCTAATTGAATGTGTTGTATTTTCTTTTGATCCTTAAATAGATCCATTACATGGCATACATGATTACATGGCATTCTAGGATCTTTAAACATAATACGAGAAAAACTTCTTAACTTTCAATAACAGATTAAAAATATGCAAAAACAGCAGCCCAAAAATTCATTTTCATGTACCATACAGAAGACATTTTACTTGGAGATATATTAATTTTATTAGCAAGTTTACATAAGAACATCAGTAATTAGGCACAACATTCAAATCCTGAATTTAAAAAGTTCAGAGTTATTTCATGCTAGATCTTACTTTCAACTTACAGGAAATAAATTCAAGAGCTGTTCCAAGGTCTCACAATTTTGAGCTAAGGATTCATCACAGCATATTTTTTACATATGGATTTTCTTCCCTCAGTGCTGGAACAACCATGTTTGACCCTTCAAGCAATGCTGAATTTGATCTACTACAATACTTACAAGGGATCTGGAGCTCTGTTTTGTGGGAGGCAAGAACTGCCGTACGTTGGTTGGCGTTTCCTTCTCAATAGAATGTCGTCTCTGAGGTGGTTGTCTCCTTTCTGGCTGTGGTGTAGATGATATTGGCAAGAATTTTGGAGGCACTATAAATTTGATAAGGATGAATTAGGTTCAGATGTTGTAAATTAATATTTTAACAGTATCTGTAATGATGTCATACAACTAGAGTGAAAGTACCATCATCTCATATATCATATCATAATACATACACAAACATACACAATAAAATCTCTTTTAATCCATCAGGTTCAAAATGCTTCTACTGTTGCAGGAAACCTTATTTGTTTTGAGCATTTCTACTCACCCTTTTTTCCAGACGTGGTCTCCAGAAACACATCTTCCATCTGGGAGGGAGAAACACTACCACTACTGGCTGATTTGGGTATAGATTCCTCCTGGAAATAATAAAATATGGCAATCAGCTGTCTCCCTTCTCCTTAATTGGGAAACAGTATAAACAATATGCAGAAGATATAGTATAATGTTTAATGATGCAGGATACGGAACTATACATGATCACCTGGTCATATTAATGAAAATGCTTCCAGAAAACAAAATATCACTATTTCTTCAATCAGCATAAAATATTATAGAGGCCATATAATAGGCTGATAGCTATAAGCTTCTCGTCCATATGTGCAAGCCTCATAAACTAAAAGCGATTCAGTGGTGTACTATAGATATAAATAGTACTTACGTTAAAGGAGCATTCATACTGGGATTCTGTACAATCAAGGGTGAAGTGATAGCAAAGTAGACCAACTGAATGTAAAATGTTACCAACATCAAGAACATGACCTAATTCAAGGTTATTTATTTCATATAAATGGTTTTTCTAACATCTTCTAGCCAGAACTGGATAGTGACACACAGACTGAATCTGCATTTGACATCACAAAGACCTTTGAGTTTTAAGCCTTGCAAAAACATGTAGCTTTTGCACTCTAATTTTATCATTTGGTTTTAATCTTTACTCATTAGGATGAACTGGATAAAACCACACTTTGTTCAACATTATTTGAAAAGTACTTTTACCAAATGTACTATGCAATACGTTAAGCAAAATAAGTCCCAACGTGACCAATAAAAGCAGTAAATGGAAATGAACCAATTACAAGTAGTCCTCGATTTATGATTATAATTTAGCTTGGATTTATGCCCTGATTTTATGATCATTTTTGCAGTGACCACTAAGCAAATGCGGCAATCATTAAGTGAATGCATTGGTTGTTAAGTGAAAACGGTGTAAGTCTATTGTCCACAATGGGTGTTTTTTACCAGAAACCAGAACGTTATTTTCCGGGGGGGGGGGGGAATTGAGGTCATAAATTGAAGTCAGGTGAGTGCAGGATATGGCAATTGTAAATGCAGGCTGGCTGCCCAGCACCTAAAATACAATCACTTTATCATAGGAGGATGACCACTGAAAGTTCAAATCTGGGTTGTAAGTAGTTTTGGGGAGGTCTGTCATAACTTGAATGGTTGCTGAGTGACCGATTATAAGTCAAGGATTACTTGTAAAAATCTAAAACTGAAGGGATGTATTGTTGCTTTCCGTCTTACCTCTGAATCTGAGCTACCCAGTTCAGCCAAAGTGGGAGCTTTCAAAAGTCTCTTCCGCTGCACTGTTAATTTCGATGTTGTACCTAGGCCATTTACCTTTGCTTTGGATTCCAAGCTACCATTCGCTATACAGCTTTCTAACAGGTTTTGGGAGGCTGCTGATGTGGGTACATCTAAGAAAAGCAGAAAAACAGCATGAATAAGCACTACTACTGTGGTACTTATCTTTTCTCCTAAAAATTACAAGTATGTAAAGAATTGTGAAAATCAGTTATGAGAACTAAAGTTTGGGGATTTCCCCCCCCCCCAAATGTGAAAAAAATGTGCTTGGAAAGTGAGACAGCTTTATACATGGGGAGGGGGGCAGGCCCCATTTCATGGGACTTCTTCTCTGTCTCCTTACATACCAGACATATCTTTTAAATCTGAGTTGCAATCCTTCCAAAAGAGATTTGCAAAGTGTTCTGAGAAAAGGTAGTAAGTAAAGAATATTGCCAAGAGGATGAACTTTCTTGTATCTTATTTGCATGTTAAGCTACTGATAAGTAGCTCTTAAAATGAAACTGATAAACACTATATTACTGCTGTATAGATACTTTGATATAAAAAATTATATGGGAAAACATACAGGTAGTCTTTTGTTAACAATGGTGATTGGGACTGGGATTTCCATCACTAACTAATGTGGTCATAAAGTGTGATATCATATGTCTATATTGCAATCCTGGCATCATTGCCATCATTAAGTGAGGTTTGCAGGTAACTAAGCAAGGACCTCCTTTCAATTTCCTGCCAGCATCCAAAAAACCAAGTCAGTGGGGAAGCCAGCGGGAAGTTGCAAGTCCCAGATAGTTTGACAGCTCGCCAGCAGGCAGGTAAGCGAGTCACGGTGGCACAGTGGTTAGAGTGCAGTACTGCTGGCTACTTCTGCTGACTGTCAGCTGCCTGCAATTTGGCAGTTCAAACCTCACCAGGCTCTTTGTAAATCGCTTAGAGAGGGCTGCAAAGCACTGTGAAGCGGTATATAAGTCTAAGTGCTATTTCTATTGCTAAGTGGCCGCTGATAAGAAGGGGAAGCTGTGTGAACAGCTATCAAGATGTAGTGAGAAGGTAAATGGGGCTTCGGGTGCTTGTTGCGAGGCAGGGGAGGCTGTGTAGGTGGCTGTTAAGGCACAACACGAGGACGGTTGGGCTGAGGGTGGCTGCTGCTGGGTGGGATAGACTTACTAGAATGAATTGCAGCCTTCTTTGGTGACTCCCCCATTAACATTGCTTGTGGGAAGCTGACCAGGAAATCGCAAATGGTGCAGGATGCTGCAATTGTTGTGTGAGCCCGTTACCAAGCATCCAGATTGCAATCATAGCCAGAACTTTAAAGACTGGTCATAATTTCCATCTGTTCAATACTGACATAACTTTGAATGATTGCACTACCAGTGGTTGTTAACCAAGGGCTATCACACGTGAATATGTATCAACGTTGAGTTAGGACAGTGTATTTTCTATCACAAATTGATACTAAAATAATACATTTGATGTTTGAAATAGCCTTGCCCACATTTTTGAGTAATGGTTTATAGTTTAAAACAAATTGTATCGAAGAACTTCTGTTAAGTAATAGTATATATCAAATATGCAGGGAAGCATAATAGCACTTAAATGGGAATTAAAGACAACTTGAGCCATAGAATAGCTCAGTAGCTTCATTTTGTTGCTTGCTGAAAGTTATAATCTTATTTTTACCTGATTTCTGATAAGTCAGGCAAAAAGAACACTGAGATAAATATATTGTCTTTTCCTTAGAAATTTGATTACAATCAGCAATTCTGCTTTATTGCTTTTCTGCTTGTGGACTACAAACAAGGGTAGGCATATGATTTTTGTAGGTGATCCTATGTAATCTTAACTCTTATTGGGCAGAAAGCTCTTAACCCCAGAGGTTCCCTGAAGAAGTAACAGAATGGGCGTTAAGGCTTTACTAATCCATTGCCAATTCCCTCTGTCAAAATGAGATATAAGCTTAAAGCTTGCACGTGAATTAATTTTTAAATTTTAAATTAGCTGCCTTTGTTTATTTCAGTAGAAAATAAAAGTCCCTTTAAAGTGTTCATATTTTAATTTTATCCATTTCATTATATTTTTCTGTGTATGGTCAGCAACGGAAATTAATCATTCAGGCACTTGAAATGGCTAACATATTTTAGAAATGAACTTGCTTAACACATCTTGGAAAAGTTTTCTTCAAGTTGACCTTGATTCCTAGAGGTTTCATTGCATATCTTCTTCTTCCTAGCATATTCCTACAGATGTAGCGTCCGATTTTCGGATCACTGAACACCACTTTGTGCTGCCAGCTGTGTCTCTGGGATACAGGCATGTCTTTGTTGATGGTGACTCGCCATCTTTATTTTGGACGCCTGCAAGGTCGCTGGTCATTGACTTCTAGTTGGTCTTGGCAATGGTGGAAGGTGCTGCTCTCTGAACATGTTGGCCTTCTCTCATCTTCTCTGTAATTGGTGCCACACCAAAATGCTGTCGAATGGTGTCATTTGCAATGTTGTCAAGAAGGGGGATGCCTGATATCCAATGGAGCATTTGCATTTGCATTGCATGGAGATACGTTTTGGTCCCTGTTGTTGCCGCCCAGCATTCAGTGCCATACAGTGCATCAGGGTTGTCTTGTTTCATCACATATGCACCACAATTGTCTTGATGACTTAATTGCCTTCTTGAGGGGGTGGTATGTTTCATCTTCTCAGTCTAGCCTAGATCTGCTGGAG
Organism: Oxyrhabdium leporinum; assembly: GCA_032468155.1. Taxonomy (NCBI): domain Eukaryota; kingdom Metazoa; phylum Chordata; class Lepidosauria; order Squamata; family Cyclocoridae; genus Oxyrhabdium; species Oxyrhabdium leporinum. Next base: position 16,565 of record JANHFL010010242.1, on the reverse strand, counting down.
TTTTGGAAGGTTTATCATCCAAGAACAAATCACACATTCTAATCAATTCCTGAGCCCAGAGAGATGAACCAGATTTCATCAAAATCAAAGTACTCACCTAGCCTGCTACGTCTCACCTCATCAGGTGAAACAGGTCTTAGCTTCCTTTCAGATTTTATTTCTTCCAGAATTCTTTCATGGAGGCTACGTGGCCGTGGTGGAGTTGGCTTTAGTTTTCTTGCAGATGCCTGGAAAGAATAGCGTATCTCAAAGAAAAGTACTGGCAATACTTAAGAGATGTTCATCAATATACATGGCTTTACCTACATTAAGTGTCCATTGAAACGTACATTTCTAAGCTACAATTTAAATAGATTGCTTGCCTACAGTATAACTGTAGTTTTTCAAGCGACCATTGCATATTCACTTAAATAAATTCTAACTCTTCTTCAGCCTAAGCAATGTTTTACAAATATGTTTTAAAGGGGAAAAGCACCCCTTGTCTGGCCACTGCATGCCACTGGAATGGTTTTCTAGCTATCTGCTTAATGCCTTGATTTGAGGTCAAAAAGGAGTTCTTTCTTGCAGACCAAAGAAGAGACATAGGAGGATGGAGGGAAGGTTATATCAATGCACAGATGACCACTCAAAGAACTACAGTTATAAATAAGCAGCTTGTTCATCTTTGTAGAGGAAGTTTTAAGAAGAGATTGGACAACCATTTGTCAGAAATGATATAGGGTTTTCTGCTTGAGCAAGAGGTTGGACTAGAAGACCTACAAGTTCCCTTCCAATTCTGTTCCTCTGTTATTCTGGTATATGTATATATGATACACCCTAATGGGAACACACACACATACACAAAGTCACATTTCAGGTAAGGGTCAGATCCTCACGTCAGAATAGATGACAAAACCAATAGGCTAAAAGAAGCAGCTGTAGCAGAGACGTCGAACTAATAGTGCATAAGATAGTTTCATAAAGGATGCTGAGATGACTCATATGAAACAGCAAAAATACATGAGATTTTACTTCAAAATAATTCCTCTAATGTATATTACTTTTACATAAATGCATTTGAAGGATGCCAATGCTACAAAATATAAGAAAAATCTGTGTTTCCTGTATTTTAGAGAAGACTGGGAAAAGCAACAGAAGAAAGCTGAATATGGTTAAAGCAAAAATATATAGAAAATCTCTTATTTTCA
>JANHFL010010242.1:0-13301 GCA_032468155.1 Oxyrhabdium leporinum | reverse complement strand
TCACTCACAGCAAGGTGCCGCCCCACCTTGCCGTGAGTGACATTGAGTTGGCCACGCCCACTCAGTCACATGACCACCACCCTCACCAAGCCACGCCCATAAAACTGGTGGTAAAAATTTTTAGATTTCACCACTGGTTAATATGTAACAAAGTTTGTATTATTGTATTTTAAGCTTATACTTAAATATTCATTATATGTCTACATGTATCACGAAGCAAATTGATGCCTCAGTTTTTATAAGCTAGAGTTTATTTTATTCAATATTGCAAAAATTATATTTTTCCAACTAATTTCCATTTTAGCTAACGTAGAGCCAAATATTTCTTTGTAAGCATGTAAGAAGGATAGGAAAGGTTATAAAGAAGCAAGCAGTTAATTACATTGTCACATAATCAAATAACCAGTTGCATGTCTTGAAATTAATAGAGCACCTGGAGTCATGTTTCTTAACTTCAATAACAATAAATTCTTTATTTACTTTATAAAGAACAGATATAGTATTAGCCATGATTTTATAGATTTTAGATATATGCATCTTTGCATACATTTGATATAAATATTTGATATAGATTGTGTTGTCTGTTTATAAGTTTGTAATATAAAGCCATTACTTTATTAAAAAAGTAATCTTACCCAATCAGCAGTTTTTAATTCATCAAGGTCAGTGCAAGAGTCCTCATTTCCTTCTTTGTCCATTTCCTGCATTTTCTTTAAATTCTATCAATTAAAAGAAAAAAATATTTGTTTACAATAACATCGGTGCCCTACAGATATTGCTGAACTATAGCTATTAATTCTACCCAGCATGGTCAGTGATAAAGGATATTATGCATTATAATTTAGCAACACTTGAAATAATATCAGCACTGTCACTACTTAAAAAGATTTTAAACTCATATTTAAAAATATTATAATCATCCCATATTTGTTTTGGCAATTGTCACTTCCAAACAACGTTTTTAACAGACACAATAAAGAAGATATGTTTAACACAGTGATATGAAAGGTATAGTGAGAGTGGTAAAGGAACAAGAAGGCGAGAAGTGAAAAGCTTAAATCTACTTTCAAGTCACAAAATGAATTTATATTAAATATATCCATTTAAAAACTAAAATCCAAATAATATGGTAGTAGTGAAAGAGCCCAGTGCCAAGATTGACAGATTTAAGTTATAATTATATGGTGCCACTGAAATCAAAATAATTATGGCAAATGTAATTCACCAAAATAGAAGTACAGTATTTATAATTACAAAAACAATTGTTTCGGAGTGTTAATACTAAAGGACAGAAATATATGACATTTTAAAAAGGCAAATAAGCCAAAGAACTAAGTGATTTGTACATTACCTCTCTAGCACTTTTAATTTTGGCCAAGAATGTGTACAATTCCATTGTTTCAGCAAATAGTGCGCGACATACTGCTTGATAGTGATTTGGTGCATCTGATTGGGTTGGCAGATGGGTGGCGCAAAGCTGTGCAAACATGTTACAATAGCATAATGAGTTCTGTTTTACAGAGAAAATATAAATGCCTGATTTATAGTTTAAATATCAGAGAAATGTAATTTCATTTTTCAGTATCACAAAATATTTTAAAACATATTTGAATTATTCTTCATCCAAGAAAATAAAAAAAACAAATGTTGTTTAACTATACATCATCTAGCAATATCTAGAGCTATTATGCATTAATAAAACCAGTTCATCTAGAATAAATATTAATAAAACAAAAAAATATATACTGAAGGCTTGGCAAAGTGAATTGTAGTAGGAAAAAACCCAAAACAATGTGAGGATTATTTCTTCTCCAGGTACATATGAATTTAGCAAACTGCTTCCATGATCAGTATTAGATCAAGAATTTCTTCTTCAAGTTATAAAGCTTGGCAGATTTGTTTTTGACTGAACATTGTTTGCAATTAGTTCCAGATTTTAACTTAATTAAGATATTGTTTAAAGCAATGGTAGGCAATTAATTTTCCCAATGGGCCGCATGAGGAACTGGGACTGCTGTGGCGGGCTGCCGCCATTGCCCCCTCACTCTCACCTTTGCTACCAGCCCACCCCCTCAACTCTTCACCCTCGCTTTCCGCGGCTAAGGGCTGGATAGGGAAGCCAAAGGGCTAGATAATGCCCAGGTCTGGTAAATGACCTTTAAGTTTTTTGTGGTTTTTTTTACAATTAATATGTAAACAAGGCAGCTTTCTCATGCAAGAAGTTATTTCTATTCATTAAAAAAAAGTTTCAAAAAAGGAAATTCTTTATAAATCCAACCAATCAGTGGCTAGGTAGATTTTTTAAAAAATGAAGCAATTTCAGTCTGAAGCTTCAGGCTATAATCCCACAACCCAAATTCATTAGAAAGTAAGTTTTCAATGTTCAGTGTTTCAAAAATAAAATTAATTATTTTCTATATGAATATTTTAGTCTCTTTAATTTCCAACTTTTTGAAAGTCAAGCAAGTATTGGTATAAATTTCCAATGTTTCAATTTAAATACAGCTCCAAAAATAAAGTTGCCAGAGAAGTGATTATCTTTTCCAAAGAAGTCTCTAACTGTGAAGATGATAAAATCCAAAAAGTGATTTAGAAATGAGGAAGATTAGTTCTAGTGTCCATAAATTTGGCTATATCACAGTTGTGAACGCAAGGGAAATCTTGTCAGAAGGTTGCAAAAGGGGATCATATGACCCTGGGTCACTGCAACTGTTATAAATGTGAGTTAGTTGTCAAGTATCCGAATGTAAATCTTGTGACAAGGGGATGCTGCAACAGTCATAAGTGTGAAAAATTGTCATAAGTCACTTTTTTCAATGCTGTTGTAACTTCAAACGGTCACTAAGTGAAGTGTTGCAAGTCGAGGACTACCTGTACAGGATAGCATAGTTTTCTTCAATAAACCAAAAAACAACCCTGAATTTGAAATGGCATTTGCCAAGAAAGATTAGCCTGAAAAAGATAACACATAGATATTTAGGTACTGTGTAGTGTTTAGGTGTGCAGAGCTTCAGAATAAAAAATTTAAAAATGCTTTAGTTCATATGAGGGGGCCAACATAGCGCCTATCTGAGAACACATTCTTATTACAGCAAGACGGGGGGAAAAGTGGCTTTTCAAACAAGTCTTTTAGAATTTTTATTTTTTAAGAATTTTACCATTACTTTATCTCAGGGGTATCAAACTCAAGGCCCGCAGGCCGGATCCCGCAGAGTGCTTAGATGTGTTCCATGGGGCAACCCTGGAAACAGTGAAGGACCAGCCCGTGGTGCCTCGTGAGGGCCGCATGCAGCCCTCCCAAACTCCTTTCCGTTGGCAGAGGGTTGCCGGAGACTTGCAGCTGGAAACGGAGCTTGGGAGCCCGTTTCTGCTGGCAGAGTGCTCGGGCCACCACAGGCGCCCCCGACATGAGTGATGTCGAGCTGGCCACACCCACCCTAGCTACACACACCCTGACCCTACCGAGGTCAAACATAACCCTGATGTGGCCCTCATGAAATCGAGTTTGACACCTCTGCTTTATCTGAATATACTTTTGTAAACCATCAAAGCTATCCAAATTCACTACATATACAGAAATCTTCTACCACAAGCAATATAATAATGGTTTAAAAAACTTATTATTCTCTTACAGAGAAAATAGACATGATTTGAGCAAACAAGGAAGCAAATTATAATTGTTCTTAAAGTTAAAATTTTGCAAGTGCATTTGTGTCATTGTGCTAGGAAGAAGTTTGCAGTCCAGATTTTTGCATAAATATGGAACTGATGGTTATTTGCTGAACATAGTAGGTGCAGCATATGATGAAAATAAACCATCTGTCAGAAAGGAATGCTTAGTGAATGGTTGAAAATTGGGTAGGGGTGGGAGAGTGTCTCCTTGGTTGTTTAATATATTTGTGGATAAAAGGAACATTTGTGGTATGTGTAAGGAATGTTTGCAGATGATGCTGTATTATTGGTTAAGACAATGCTTCACCAATTTTTTTCCTCCATTATCCAAAACTATAAATGGACATATTTTGTTTTTTCTAATTGTGGCACAGCCATATAGACAGCAAATGTATCACACAAACCCAAATTCTATGTGCTGTACCCTATGGTATAGTATTGTAGAAGGTTGTTTTGATCAGGTGAAATTGGACACTTCTTTACCCAAATCTTCTCCTATATAGCACATAATAGGCATCCTCGGATGGCATATAACCAGGTGGATCCCAACAAAATAAGCAGGATTGCATCTGTTTGATATTAGTCTACTGAATAGCCTTCAAAGTTGAAAAAGAAATGTCCGAAGAGAAGGTAATAGAAAACCATGCCTACATTATAGGCAGTTTTGACATGATCATAATGGAGCCTGGACTTTCTGTTGTAAGTCATAATGCCCATAAATTGAGGTACCCATGTGACTGGTTCAGATTTTATTACTTTTTTTGCAGTAGTTGTTAAGTGAACACTGTGGTCATTAAACAAATGCTGAAGTCATTAAATGAATCATATTCTTCTTGGCTATTTTTTGTGGAACCCAGACAAAGAGGTCAGAAATTGGTGAACAATGTCAAAAATGTGCTCATGGGTTCAAGGAACGCTACAATTGGCCACAAAATTGAGCTGGTTATCAAGTGCCTGAAATGCAGTCACTGACTGCAGCTGTCTGATTGTGATGAGGTTTGTAGCTGTCAGAATTCTGGAACCAAGTTGTAAGTAGCTTGGAGCGTGTGTGTGTGGTTGTAACTTCAAACAGTTGCCAAGCAACTGGTCATTAAGTATGGAAGAAAGTCACCAGGAATCAATGTTCACTCAAAGGTTATGTTAATAACTATCTAGAGATAGTAACTATTTAAGATGTGAATATTGTATTTTGACAGAAAAACTTTCATGCTGAATTAAAAGGTAACTTTACAATGCTAAATAAATAAAGTTAAATAAAGGACTATTTACAGAAAAATAGTTTTTATGTACCCAACTTTGCATATTGCAAAAAAAAAAAATCTTTTGGATTTTAATCTGATTGAGATAAGCAGATCTCTCTGGTATGTGTTTATATGAAAATGGAATGTGCTAAGAATGTGTGGGTCGTAGAAGAATATAACATCAATGCAGTGATGAAATTCCCAAGAAGGTTCGCATTGAAATGACTATAATAGAAGACAATAGACTCTTGAAAACTGAAATGCAGCAAAAACCAAAACCAGGTTTGTACCAAGGCATATAGCAGATGAAAATAATATTTTAAATTAGAATATACCGTCAGGATGAACAGGGTTAACGCTATAATATCTAGGAAAACTCTAATACTTTATTAGACAACCACAATGTCAGTGCTCGACCTAAACATAAAAGGTGTCATTTACTTTAACTGTTCCTTAAATATCAACACTGGATAAATAGATTAAAAGTATACCTTCATGACATCTCTGTAAGACTGTATAACTTCAATATTGTCTTTATGTTCATCATCTGCAGCTTCCTCCAGAGCTTCATAACCTTCATCTTTGGTTGCATCTGCTTCCACTGTATTAGTCATATGATCAATCAGTTGCTCCAAGGGAGGGCTTAGCTCTCGCTCTTCATTCTCTTTCAAGCCATAATCCAATGCTTTATAAATAATAATTCCTAGTGATTCTATAATCTGAAAAGGGGTTATATCAAGTTTTAGATAAAGTCATTTTGCAACTTCTATGTTATTTAAGTTATAGTCCAAAATATCTGAAAAGCAACAGCTTGCAAAAGACTAGCCTACATTAAATCAGTAGTTAAACAAGAAAAAAACTCTTACCATATCAATATTATACAAGGAAAAAACATATTACAATATAATCCAGACATTAACTAATAAGTTTCTAATATGCAGCTTGCCCTCTACCCAACAAACTATTTTGCTGATTGTACTTTTCAAAGTACTGAAATTGGATAAAATGGATGTGTTTAATTTTTGTTTGTTGCTTTGAATAACCAGGCTGTAGTCAGATTATTTTCAATGTTATACAATCATTCTTCCTTTGAACTCTACATGTGTAACTGTGTTTTTTCGTTGTTTCAGCTGTCTTCTGCTGAATAGGGATGACAAAACTCAGTTGAGTAGATCACAGCAAGCTTACTGCACATATTATAATATAGGAAGAGAGTCTACTGTTAGAGATTTAGGTTCAGGGAGGAAAACTGGGGATGAAAGGGAAAGTTCCAAGAGGAGAATGTAGGACAGAAATTAGAACTAACAGAAGGGAAATGGGACAAACATCCTTCTCAGTCTTTTTCATAGCTGCCCCTCCTATTTCTTTGATATTTGAAAGGGACTGAAATTTAAATGATAGATTTTAGTTAGTTTAATAAAGATAATTGACTTTAATGCAGATAATTAGAAAACTAATATAAGGATGGGCTCTGTCTCTCTGTTATATATTTAATAAACAAGTATTAAAAAACAGACCTTTTAATTATATTATGGTCTTTTATTTTCACGTTTCACGCTGTAATACAAAATCATGCATACCATTCTCCCACACTTAAACAATATAATACAGCATTGTCCATAGGCTTGTTCTTTCCCTGACATTCTCATATTCATAAATAAAATAACAAAGCCTCAATGCATGTTTTTCCTTGTAAACAGTAAAAAAGCTGTTTTGGGCCAAAATTCTTGTTTCTCTAATTTTTCCTCAGTGCTATTTATTCCTTCAGCTTGTTTTTTTTAAAAAGTTCAAAGATCATCTGTCATAGCAAATTATGTTTACCCTGCCATGTTAGAAATTTTGGTGCCACTTAATATTCTGATTACAAACTTCTGAAACATATCAATCCAAACTGAATGGATTGCCACATAAAATATAATACCAATATTAAATAATTCATAGCAATAGCATAAATTATACTACAAATGTCCTAAGGAATTAGACCAACTGAAATTCAGTGCAAATTATTTCTAAGTCGGCAAATAGATGACTAAACCATCCATTTTATTTAGGCTCTAGTCAACATTAAATTATCATAATATTCCATATAAAAATATTACATTCCTGTAATAATAGTTTAGACCACTCTAAACTAAATAATGAAAGCAGTTATTTAAGTACATACATTGTTCTCTTTACTAGCACATGACTTTTCTTCAACATTCTTGAGAACTTTATGTACAGGTCAGAGAAAACTGTTTCACTCTTCAAACATAAGGTTTGTTAATTTTCCTATTTGGATATGTGAACTCCCTCAACAAACAAAGAAACCAAATATATTTAAAATTGTAGCTTCACAATTAACCTTTCATAAATTGCACACTGAAAGTCTATTGCCTATACAATTATAACAGAAACAGTACTTTTTAATATTTAATTGCAGCTTTATAAAGGTTAACAAATTGGAGAACATGCAGGTAGATATTTTAAAGTGTCTCCTCTTGTATCAAGTTCATTGTACCTTGTATTGTTCAATATCAACAACTACAGAGAAAGAACATTTTGGCTATTTGATTACACTGATAATCTTTTAGATGACTGAATTAATTCACTGTTACATGAATTAATCAGTATTGGATATGCAATTAATAAAGGTATTTAGATTGCTGATTGCTCAAATTTCAAAACTATAACAAATAGCTTGCTAGGCCAGTTGTACTGATACTACAGTTACAGGTAAAAGTATGAATAAAGCATTACATCTGCATGATTGCACACTATTGTGAAATTTAAAAAATCATGTCAGATTCTGAATAGGTCAAATATCAATATGGATATTTAAACTAATTGGAGCATACTTTTTTGCATGCAACTGATTTTGGATTTAGACTTTCATTAAGATCAAATTAAATGAGATCAGTGAGAGTAATTGCTCTGGTTGAATTGATAAGTTGTAGAGAGCTCAGGAAAAATGCAGTATCCTTTGTGTAACTGTCTAATGTTAATATTAATCTGGGAGACTTACAAAAAACCATTTTTTTCTTGTACCTTATCTCATAATATTTCTAGTGAACTTGACTGGAATCTAAGTTTCAGTAATAAGTACAGATAATAAATCAATTGAATCTACTTTGATATATTTTGGGATAAACATGGGCTATTTACCTAGTTGCATATTATAGGCATGTATGTAGCTGAAGAGAAATATATTCCAAACTTAAATCCTAAATTAAAGAGTAGCTGAACAAATTAATATAGGGAGCTAGCAGCAATGAAACAAATGGTTCCTCTACCTGAGGAACAATCTCACCCCAAAAGGATTAGCCTGCTGCACTTACTCCGGCAGAAGGGCATGCGGCAGATCCGATTGGTCAAGAAATTTCAGCTGGCAGGATTCCGGGTAAGAGCCTTTTTTGCTATGGCTCCCACCCTTTAGAACATTGTGCCATTGGAGATGAGATCTGCCCCCACCTTCCCAGTCTCTGGAAGGGCCTAAAAACATGACTGTGCCAACTGGCTTAGGGCTGTGATGGTGGCATTCCACACAGGAGTTGGCTACTGGAATAAGAACATCCCACCCCATCCCATTCATGCACTAGTTTAGCAAATTTCTTGTTAATTTTAATGTTTTAACATGTTTACACATTCTTTTTTTAATGGCATGGTAAGCCACCCTAGTTGTTTGATAGTGAGATGGGCAGCATATAGAATTAATTAATGATAAATAAATAAATTACAGCTACTGCAATAGTAGAAGAAAACATCTCCCTTCCCTTAAACAGTTTAGGGCAAAAATATTGGCATTATTTGAATTAGGATCTACACATACATATACACAATATTTAAAGTCTTAACAGAACACCTCTGCTGACTATATTGAATGTAGTCCATATTTGATCATATTCTTGTTATATTTTAAAATAACTATTAACATTCATTTTAAAATAATGTTTTAATCCAAAGCATATACCACTCATTCAGGGACTGTTCAAAGTTATGGCAGCATTGAATGCAGACGTTATAACTTTTATTGTTTCATCAATGTATAAAATACAAAGAAAAATAAAAATAGGAAACAGCACTGAATGAGATGTAGGACTGGTTCTCATAGTAGTGAACATCATGGTGTACCGCGGTTATGTAATTGTGAATTGGGCACTTAGCAACTGTTTACCAATTATGATGGTTGCAGAGTCCGGCAGTCACGTGATTGCCATTTGTGACCTTCACTTCCAATAAGCAAAAAGGCATTGGGGAAGTCAACAGTTTACAAATGGTGATCATGTGACATTGCACTTAATGACCACCTGGGATTTGTCTAATAATGGCAACAGCAACTGTCTTTGTAAATTTACCCAGTCATGTAATGTCATGCTTTATGACTGCAACACTTAGCAAAGGAGTTGTTAGTTTCAATTACTGTCATTAAGCAAGGACTCCCTTGTATGACTTCCTGGCTTCTGCTGTATTCATTGCTGCTAATCACATTTGGTCAGACTGAAATGGTAAATCAATATTATTAAAAATGTCCCTGAAGTAGAACAATCAGAGCTGTAAGCAAAATAATTATTAATGCTATTTTCTCTCCAGAATTTCAACTGCTGCATGTAGTATCTGGTGATTGGCAAACTGTATGACTTCTTTGCTGTTGACCCCAAAGCATATTGGAAGTCTTACGAAATGTTAAACTTTTTGAATTGATCCAGTAAAAGATTTCTGTGCTTGAACTGGTTTTATTTCTGCATTAAGAGGGAGGGACGGAGGAAGGATGGATCTGCCTCATGTCAGTGTTACAGTCTGCTACTAACAGCTTGTGACAAATTATATAGGAAACCATATTATGTTTCATATAAATTCTTACCTTTGTTTCAGAAAAACGTGAATGTTCAGATTTACCTAAAAATGTAAAAAGAAAAGTTACTGTCACATTTAAAGGGAAAAAAGTCAATTTAAAAACAAAATAGGAAAGTCTTAGTTGCATTCTGTCTATGAACCTAATAAAGGCAAGATTGAAAACCTTTTCATAATCAAAGTCACGTTAAAATCATCAGTTTTGAATGCATACATACACATCCTCTTTTACTTTGCAATCACAAACATAACAAATAATACATGAACAGAAACCATTTAAGTGCCATCTGCTTTTTTTTCTTTTCTTTTTGTTTTTAAGGGTCTATGTCTATTTCCTTAAGACTAAGGTCCATTAAACTCAGAGCATCTTCTCAGTGCAGGGCAAGCACATTCTGCCGGTTGGTTATTCAACATGTCCCTATGACTTTGTCTCCATCTTATCTTCAGCACACATCAAAGAGAGCTTAGGGTTATTTTTAACTGCTTGTTTTAAAGTAGTGTTTTTCCTCTTTTATTAATATACATATTTGGCCACATTAACAATGTAGTTGGTGACATGGGCAATAGTTGAAACCAGCTACTTATACTGGCCTCTCTAGGCTTTGGCAGCTGTGCCCTTCACCTCTGAGCCTGTATACTGTTTTCCATTCTGCTTTTGGGTTGGCAGTTGGGTTCTTTCCAGCTGCGCTCTTCCCATGTTCTTCCCAGGTTTCTGAAACTGAACCCCCAAACAGACACCTGGATCAGCCTCACCCAAAGCTGACTACAACAGGAGGGGTAAATCTGAACGGTGAAGCAGGACACAGAAAGCCATCTCTCTCAGGGTGCAACTCCCCCTTCTCTGCTACTTATTAATTAATACTAAATTTACTTGCTAACTGGAAAAGATGATTATTTACCTCTCAGGTCTACCAAACACATTTAGCAACTTTATGGGACTAGAAATGTATTGGGTAAAGAGCCACCTATCTCAATTTGCAAATATCCTTCAGCCAAATATGAGGGGTTAAACTATTTTCCAAAGCACCAAAAGACAAGATGATAAACAATGGATGGAAACCAAGGAGAGAAACAACTTAAAACTAAGGAGAAGTTTCCTAGTGGTGAGAGCAATCAACCAATGTAACAGTTTGCCTTCAGAAGTTGTAGGTATTCCATCACTGGAGGCTTTCAAAAAGACTGGACAATCATGAAATGGTATAGGGTCTCCTGCTCAAGCAGAAAGTTGACTAGAAGACCTTCAAGGTCCCTTCCAACTCTATTATTCTATGTTCTATGTAGACCCCCACCCCCAAAAAAGCTTGGGGGAATAGTTATTTGAAGCCAGAGAATCTTGTTTTACCATATAGCTCTCTCAGGAAATGTCACCAGTTTTTCAGGCCTACTTTTAAATTCAGAAGTTCTCCATCACTTCACCAGACTACTCCTCTGGTGCTTATCTGCTATTTTAGGGACTGGCTCACAGTGATTGGTGGGTTGATTTGTTTCTTCTACCTCCTGCTGGGAGTCTATCTTCCAGGCTTCAATCTGTGGCTGATTGAAAGGGTGGAGAACGGCTGCAGGGAAAAGGGTGGAGAAACCCAGCTTCTGATTTGAGGAGTAAGGAAAAAATACCCAATAAAACTGAAGAGCCTCCGTGTTTTCCAGACAGCTTTAGAGATGAAAACCAAGAGCCTGTTCTGCAGAGGTGAAGGTGGACTGCTGAGTAAAGCAAAAAAGATTCTGCTTTGCTGGGCAGGCCTACTCACCTTGCAGATCAATTCTTTTTGTACCAAGTTTTGATAGATGGCTTAGCCTATGGGTCTAGCCATGTGTTAAAACTTGGTTCCTTCCAATGATAGCCCTTGCTCAAGATGGGGAAAACAGTTGATAGGTGTTTTTTCTGCCTGTGGGTGAAACATAACCAGAAGTGAAATCTAGCCGGTTCGCACTAATTCAGACGAACCGGTACGGAAAATTTTGATTGGTTCGGAGAAATGGCAAATATCACCTCTGGCTGGCCCCACCACTGCCCTCCTGCTCAACGCTCGCCCTGCCCCTGCTCACCCTGCCCCACCTGCCCACTTGCCGCTGCCCGCCCAATCACTCTTCATCTCGCCTCCCCGCCCCAGCATAGGCTTAGCAGCCTATATAAGTTTACCAAGCAATTAGTCACCACAGTGTCTTTGCCTGCCTTCCCATGAGGACGTGCCTGTGCCCCAACTGCTCCTGATCTGCCTGCCTGCCTGGGTAACTAAGCTGCCGCCGCCGCTTGCTTCACTTCCCACTGGCACTGCGACCCCGGGCAGCGTAGCTAGCTGCCCTCCCACAGTCCCCAGAGTTTGCCTGCCGCCACTTGCTTTGCTTCCCACCCGGCGCTGCGTCCCCGCAGGGCCTAGCTAGCTGCCCTCCCCATGATCCCCGGAGCTTGCCTGCCTCTGCCGCCACTTGCTTCGCTTCCCACCCGGCACTGCGTCCCCACGGGGGCTAGTGAGCACTTTGAAGCATATGTAAGTCTAAGTACTATTGCTATTGCTATCCTGTGGTCACATCTCGTGTGGACCACAATTTTTGCTGAAAACAGGTGGTTGCTTCTGGTTTTCAGTAAAAATGCCCCATAGCAAACAATAGATTCACTTAACAATTGCCACAAAGAAAGGTTTTAAAATTTGGTCAGGAACGTGACGGCCCAGTTTATGACTATCACAACTTACAACTGAAATTGGCAGGTTTCATTACAGTCATAAGTTGAAGACTTCCTGTATATTTGTTGCCCTTAAACTATTTATCGTATGAATAATTTTTGAGAGAATGATTTTGGTAAACGAATTTAGTTTAGTGATTAAACACCAAGCTAGAACCTAGGGAACTGTTAATTCTAGTTCTGGTTTAGGTATAAATAATGACTTTGGGTGAGTCACTCTCTCTCAGCCCAGCTCATCTCACAGGATTGTTGTTGTTGTGGGCAAAATAGGGGAAGGAAGGAGTATTAAGTATGCTGCCTTGAGATCTATAAAAATAAGAAGGTAGGATAAAAATACAAAAATGTGTATATTTGTTCGGCTTTTCTATCATTTATCCATAGCTGCAATAATTTATTCTGTTTTACTTTTAAACGTAACTATCTTAGTATTTGATAAATTAATTCATCCTTTCAGATGCACTTGGGCCTTTCTTCTTGTTACATCTAGTAGGAAGGTGTCCAATCTTATTAAGTAGGACTGTAGTGAAAGCACTGGTAAAAAAAAAATCCAGAAGATTTAAATAATTATAGAACAGTGGTCAATATAGACTTCCAGACCAAGATGTTTGAATATGGTAGATGCCTTATAGGTGATCAGATTTGACTTGGGGGAGGGGGGAATGGATTTTCTAGATCCATTTTCTTCCGAGTTTATGCCTGATTTTGGCAACAAAACTGTGCTAGACAAGTACAATCCTGAATTTCAGCAGCTTTTGACGTAATTCTTTATTATTTATTAAATTTTTTTTTTTATTTTTATTTTTTTTTATTAAATTTATATACCGCCCCATTCCGAGGACTCGGGGCGGTTCACATAAAAAATATAAAAATATAAA
>JANHFL010010241.1:6770-17565 GCA_032468155.1 Oxyrhabdium leporinum | reverse complement strand
ACCAGTCGGCATTTCGCCGCCGATGGTACCCCCAGCAGGCCCTCCCTGTGTGACCACATGGGACGTCGGGGGGGAGTGGACTCGATGCGGTCTTAATCCATCCACTGTATCCAGTTTAAAAGAGATTGGAATAGGGGTCAAGTGTCATTTCAAAACAGAGCCAATGAACTATTATAATATTCAATCCAAATTATAAATGAAAACAGCTTCTTGAGGAAAGATTTTACTAAGGAATCTAGTATTTTATGCCTTATTATTTCCAAGCAGGTCAGTTGAATCTGCATGCAAAAGATCTGCCAATCCATCAGCAATTACTCACAAAATGAAATTCATTCATATCAATGGTTAATTTTAATGTTTTTCCAACTGTTCCACTTAAGATTCCACACAAGGAGTATTTGAGCCTTTATGGCTCAGGGGCAATCAGAATATTTGAATATATTTTGGTCTGTTATAAATGTTTCAGAGACCTTTGTAGTATTTCACTAAGCCCTTTTTAGTAAAATCCCCATGTTCCCCAGATTAATTTTGGGCATGACTCGTAGTTCATGACACATAGCTTGGCAGTACTTAGACTTTAGTACATTTTCCATTTTGCAGAATGAGACAAGTGACACCAAGGATATGTCAGTATAATTGGTACTTCAGTCATCCTGCCAGTCATAGTCATAATTCTCTGATCCCTTTATGTTGCTGCCTGTTTTCTTGTGTTCTGCTTCATTGTTTGGGCTTTTTAGCTTTGGTAGTTATTGGCCTTGGCTATAATAAAAATGTTATAAAATCTTTGGATTAAAAAAAACATTAAACTCAAAATGTTTACAGAATGATTGAAATTAAATATTTAAGTTAAATGTTTAATGCTTAGTTACACTGAGCATACAAATCCAGAAGATGTAGGATTGAAGGCCAGGCTCTGTCAAGTTGCATGGGGGTCACAGAAGAGCACACAACCTTGAAATTGATTAGTGTTTTGAAAGGCCTCCCATGGCCCTTTTAGCTTTAATTCTTCTATCCTTGTCTTAACTGCTTCCTTTTAGTGAAATAAAAGATTTTTATATACCGTAGTTTTTATGTTTTTATGTTCCAGAGTATATATATCAATTTGATACATAAATAAACGAGTATATTTGTAGCTCTGGGTTGAAATGAGTGGTCCTTGTGCTCTCAGAGAGCACCAAGGTCACCTCATAAAAATAAATAAATAAATACCTGTCCATTGGTGACACCAACATCTAGTCCTTTAGATAAATTTAAGTTTTAAAGTTCTAGTTTAAGAAAATTACACCATAGCACTAAATGTTTAGTTATAAATTAGAAATTACCTAGAAACCAGTAATATAACAATTATTTAAACTAAAGTAAATCAGTATTCATTTAATATTTAAAATAATAATTATTATTAACACATAAGGTCAAACGATGTTGATATAAGTGAAACACACTCAGCACTTCCTAGAGAAGGAAACACAGATGGTTACATTTCTACAAAGTAAGTATCCTATTCATCACCATTAAAACTTCCAGCTATATCAACAAGATTAGATTACATGGTGAAGGAATGTCTTTCCTTCACTAACCTCATTACAACCCAGCCTTTCTAATGCAAAATTCTCTTTGCTACACCACTTCAACACAATTTCTTATTACTAGAGGGCATCTAATTAGTTTCAGCCTTGCACTTTTCCCAACAAAGATTTATAGAGATAAGCAAAACCCACTAAAAGTTTTTGCTAGTATGATTTTGATTTTCCTTTGGTAAAATTGTTTTGGACTTCTTATATTTCATTTCACATTTTCAATCTAAAATAGATGATCATAATTAAACAATCAAATGATAAAGGATACACTCTTTTTTATCAATGCCATTAATTACTGAACTAAGACTTGCTTAGATTATAATGGACCATTTCAAATGGACCGTTTCAAATGACCTCGTGTGTGTCTTTCAGTCCTTAATCTGAATAGCCCTGTCCACTGATTTGATTTTCCATCATGTTACAAAGAAAGAGATGCTTCAGATGACCAGCCATTGCATTTCTTTTCTCTTCCTTTCATGATATTTTTATTTAGAAATACAACAGGCCCAATTTCTTACAGGGTTTATGTGAGAAATATTATGAGAGGGACATTTATGTCAGATACATTTTAAAAGGAATTTCCAAGTCTTTAATACTTCCTCTTTGAGTTTGGCTGCACAAAGATCATGAATAAAGCCTGAACATAGGTAATAAATGTGTAAGATAAATATTTTTAGCACGATGTACAGAAAGTAAATAACTGCATTAAAACCCTTGTTCTTGGAAATATACAATCAGAGTGAATCAGTAAAGAATATCACCACATTAATCACTGAATAAATGTTCTATACTTTAAGGTTAGGAACTATTCCCAGAACAATTCTGTTCTGATTATGCTGAGTTACTTTGTGGTGACCTTCAGCTATAGCAAACATTGTAAACATTATCCCTGATAAAATAAACATGACAATGTCTTCCCATTGTCCAATATTATGCATCTCCTTTTAAATAGCACATTGATATATTGTTTGTAAAGTAAAACTCCTGATGACAAATTGACATGTTGTGTGTTCATGTGTGTACTCTCAGTAACCACATAGATTTTCTGTCCTTAATCTACTCCTTCAGATATTCTAACAATGTATTCACCACAACTGTAACTGGCTTCATCCACCTTGTTCTGGTCACCTTAACCTTCTCTTTACTTCCACCTTTTCCAGCTTCTTCAGTCAGATAGTTCTTCACATAATGTATTTGAATTAGATAATTTAAGCCTGGTCACTTGTGAATCTAGTCAGAATTCTGGATTGATTTGTTTAATGATCCATTTATTTGCTTTCTGTCCACGGTAATCTCAGGAGGATTGAAGAATGAACATGAAATTCCAAAAGCATCAATATTCTTTCTATCCTCATTCTTCAGTACAACTTTCCTTTCCATAGAATGTTAGAGAGAATGATTCTAATTTTTGTAAGTCAAAGCAAATCACAGCATCTGAACATCTACATTACAACCAAAAACAATAATGATGCTGCACCATCTCCAAAATTTCACTTGAGTTGACAATTAGTTTGAACAAGAGCACCTGAACTCAGAAAACAATAAAGAAAGAAAATAGCAAACTTTAATCTCCCTTTCTCTATAGTTCCTTTTTTTTTATTAAGAGACAAACAAATTGAGAGAGAGGGTTTCTGCAGAGATAGAATGAGAAGACGGGAGTTATCTCAGTCCTGCAGTTAAAGGAGGAGGAGGAGGAAGTGGGAATGAAATCACACTTTCGTAATGTTGCTAATAAAATTGCATAAATGCCATCACTAGCAGTTTAATCTGATTTAGGGGAGTCTTTACCTTTCATCTTACATATGTTTTTGCTGAGCATGGTCAGCTTTCCACCAAATCCTCTGTGAAAATAAAACTGGGTGTACAAATTAATTTTTAAATTCTCATCACAATGACCCCAAATTCTCCATTAGTACAATTCCTGTTTATACAGAAAGATTGCCTTTAATCAATTGTACAACTTTTCATTTGCAACTTTATATTTTATAAGCACTGCATGTGTCCCTCTGGGCTTATGACTTAAAAACTTACTCTCATTCTCTCTAGGGCAAAGAGTAGATTATGTCATTTCCAGAAGCTATTGCTTTTATGTTCTTCATTAACCTTTGATGACTTGAAGAAAAAGCAAGCGAAAAACCAAAACAAACAACTCAAAATGAATCTGGATGCATTGCTGCACCTTTTGAAAGATGCTGATATTTTTCAGCTTTATGTACATTGAGATGCCACTTCTTCCTTTTTTTTGTAAATATCCATCTACTCATAAAGCAATAATGATGTTACCTAGGGCTCTTTGATGTTCTTTAAGCTTGGTTATTTTCTTGCAGACAATTCATTACTCAAACTAGGTAACATCATCAGTGCTAGTAAAGAGTGGGGTTTCCTCTCAGTTTATATTCTGGGGCTGCTGAGTCTTTTGACAACTTAAGATGTTTTGAAGGGCTTAGGTTGGTTTGTGTGCTACACTGATTACATGTGGTTGAAGAATGAGCAGTTCCAGAAGAAAAAATAGGAGTCATCTACAACATATAGTATAATGACTGCAACAGCTACTACATAGGACAAACAGGCAGAAGACTAGCAGAATGCATCCATGAACACCAACTAGCAGTCATAAGACATGTTGAAAACTCTTCAATTTTGCAACAAATGGACAGAGTCAACCATAGTCTCAATGAGAAACTGTGACCATCCTAGACTGAACCAAATCCAAAAATGCTAGGAAATTTCTAGAAGCCTGGCACTCTGACAAGTTAGTCGTCAATAGACATAAACAATATCTACATACTATGTAAAAGAAACAAGCCAAAAAGGGAATAAAAAAACCAAAACACCTTCCTGTTAGCAATCAGCACCCAGATGAGCATAGATTAACACCAAGATTAACATCCTACTAACAATCAAGAAATAAATAATACCCCATCAAGGGAATGTCAAACAAGCTAACAGTAAACTTCCATGATGACTCCCACCAACATTGACAGGACAAGCCACTAGAACTGTAATGGCGAACCTATGGCATGCGTGACGGAAGTGGCACACAGAGACATCTCTCTGGGCACGCCAACAGTACCCCGTTGCTCTTCCGGGTTCTGGTGTGTGCATGCACGCTGGCCAGCTGGTCTTCGTGCATGCATGCACACCAGAAACCGAAAGACCAAATGGCCGGTGCTCCTGTGTGCGCGCTGGGGAGTTGCTCTTCTGGTTTCTGGTGCTCCCCCGTGCTTGCATGCGCACTCCCATTTTGGCACTCGGTGCCAAAAAGGTTCACCAGCACTGCACTAGAATATAAACTGAAAGCAAAGCCCCACTCCCAACTTGCAGACCAAAATCAAAGTATAAACTGGGGCAGAGGTGGCAATGACATGACTGCTACTTCTCCCAGTGTCATGGTTACTTATCTTCAAAGCACAGCTATGTTACCCAGCGTGTCAACCAAATCAGGCTGAACCTTGAACTCCAACCTGGTAGATTCCATTGAATAATATCCCTCAATATTCAGTTTTCTATTGATTAAATTACTATTTTACTGAGTGCTATAAATATGAATATATTGTTGGTACTTTGTAATAATGTTTTGTCTTCAATAAAAAAACAGAATTTGCAAACTGGAACATACAAAAGAGAAAATGTCCAAACTGATGTTATGCCATGTCATGTTTGTATTATTTTTTACATTATATTTAGTGTAGACAATTATACATTCCAGTGCAAATTGATGATAGTTAAATTCATTAAATTCAACTAGAACAAAACAAACTGGGCAAAACAAATTGTATGAATGGATTGAATAGGGCCTCAAATATTAGTAATATGTCAGCCATTCATATTTGTAAGAATGTTATTCACGTGAATGAACTACAGAAAATGAATCACAGGAAGGGTGCTTGGTTTAAAAATGCTTGGTGCCATAAACAAAGCTGCAACTGTCTATTCCAATCCTTTTTTTTTTCAAATATTTTGAGAACAGGGTAAGAAGTTAAAGTGGAACAAAACATAAAAGCTGTGTTGCACAATTTCATTTGTTCTTCTGAATTTCTTACAAAATGATATGATTCATTCACATTTAAATATCTAATAAGATCGTTTCACAAGCCATCTATCCAGTGACTTAATAAATGTTTCAGATAAAATGTCCAGTGTTGAGCAGTTTCTAATTACTTTCATCTTAAAGGGGAAAGGAAAGTGCAAAATTCGTTAGAGTGTCAAACCTCAGATTATTACTAATTGAAACATGGGACATTGCATTGCAACCTGCTTGCAGTTCAGCTACTTGAAGTACTGGCTTAAGAAAAGCTTTGGCCCAATTAATATTGACAGATAGACCCCAGTCTCCTGAAAGAAACACATAAGAACCAACTTGGTTTACTGAGGGCTCACCCACCAATTTGTATCCATGTTGGGTCTGGGTGAAGTCTGGAGAAACTCAAGCAAAAATATTTGACCTCAATATTCAAAGAGATAGAGTTGAAAATTATTATAATTATAATTAACTTTCACATCCTCTTTTTATCAATCTTAAATATTTTTATCATCTACTTGCCCATTACTCTAGGGGGCTGTTATACTGGAACACTTGGATGCTTTTCCAACAATGATACTGTTGGGAATACTTAATGACATTACTTACTAAGAGCATTTAGTATCTATTCAAATTCCAAAGACACGTGTATCTGACATGCTGTAGCTATCATAAATGAAAAGTAATCTCTCCTCTTATCATAAACTATGGAGATAGATATCACATGGTAATTATATAGTACTTTCTAAACTATTAGTTATTTAAGTATAAGCTGGGTGGCATGACAATTAAGTCTACTATGAGCTGGATTGAAAATTGCACACATCATAGTGCCATATTGAACCTATTATAGGGTTCAAACTTCCATATTGAACTCTTTAAGATTTTTATTACTGACTTGGATAGATTCAGCCAAATCCTCTGTTAACACAAAATTAGGCAAGATATTTAATGCCTTCAAAGGGTTAAATAAAATTAAAATCAGCTTGATAGGTTTGAAAAATAAACTGAGGGACACAATGAGATGTAACATATACAAATGGAAAATTCTTCAGTTGGGATAACAAATGCAAATGTTACAAGAATAAGCTTGGAAATAATAACTGTGAGAAAAGATTTGGAGCAGCAGCTGATTGAATATGAGTCTGCAGTCACTGTTGAAAAAGATGCAAATGTCATTTTAGTTTGCATCAACTGAAGCATAGCCTCCTAACCAATGGAGGCATTCTGTTATAGTTTTTTCCTGCATTTGTCAAATCTCAATTTGACTGTTGCATCTCATTCTAGTCATTGTGCCATAAGAAGGATTCAGTGAAATCAGGCACAGGTGAAGAGTAAAAACAGATGAGCAATGACAAGTTCCATGAAGAGACACTGATTTTGTGCATTTTGTGCTAATTAGCAGGGCTGAAGGGAAATATTAGCCCTCCTCAGATATTTGAAAGGATGCCTCATGAATAAGACCCGTTCATGGAATTACTGTATAGGAAGGCAGAGTCTAATTAGGAAAAAAAAATCCTAACAGGAAAAGCAGTTTGACAGCAGAATTAATTATGCAAAGAGTAGTGTGTTCCTGTCCCTAAATGCTTTTTTAAGCAGAGGCTGGAGAGCCATCTGTTAGTGATGCTTTAATTTTGATTACTCACTGGGCAGGGGGTTGGACTTGATCACCTAAACGATCCTTTCTAACTCTATCGTTCTTCACATCTAACCATAGGATTGATGTTCCTTCCAGGAAAACAGTGTTTCTATTCCATATTTTCCACTCTTATCCAGCAGGGTTTAGGATTTCACTGTAAAATTGTAAATAATCTTTTTAAAATATATATATATATCCATTTATCTGGCTTAATTCAGCAGACATTTATTCCGATAACTCTTTTTTTTGTAATTCTGAATATTTTTTTAAAGAGAGTGCAAATTTGTTTCTACTCTGAATTTTGCATATGTACTTTGAGACATTCTGGAAGACAATGATGCAATTCACTTTCCATGATTTCTGTTCAATGCTATTCCCTCTTTCTACCACTCTTGATTTCAGAACAGTCACTTTACTTTATTCCAGACTTTGAAGAGATACAAGACAATTTAAAAAACCTGAAATACTATCCGGTCCATTGCAGTTAGTATCAATACCAATATAATTAATACAATGTATGTCATTATTTTTCCTGACAAATATTTCAGTAATGTATTACGTCTTGTAGCTTGTAGTTGATAGAAAGGTGAATAAATGTTATACTTTATCAAGAGTACTATCAGCAAAATATAGTACTTCACATTGTATTTTTTTTTTTCTAAGATTCCAGCCAAGCTGTTTTATAAGAGAGGGCATGATATCAGCCATTCCTTCTAGTTTTCTTTCTCTTCTGGCCAATAATCAGCATTTATTATTTGTTGAGCATGCTCAGACAACATTTGGCTGTTTTCAGATTCTCTATCCTACTTTCTGCAATTATTGCCTTTTTGTTTTTAGAGTTCATGTACACTGTACACCAGTTATTTTCAGTCTGTCAGCTAATGCTATTTTTCCCACCTAACTCAGGATTTGCTTCTCATTGAAATATCTTTCAAGGTTCTTTTTTTTCTTACGTTGTTTTATTTTTGTAAATCTTAGAATTACTCCAAGTAATACTATGCAAATGAGTGCAACCTATTCTATATTTTAAGGAAATTATCTCCAAAGTCTTTGATGTTGTATTTTGAGTCACATTAAAAGGTTTGCTTATTAAATAAAATTTAAATTTCTTCTACATTTTAAAGATGGTTAACTTGTGTTGTTATCCTGATACCAATATGATGATGTGCCAACACTTTCAGTGATATCCGTTTTTAAAAGAAGTAATGGTTTCTTGAAAGGGAGGGAGGAGGAAGAAGGAAGGAAGGAAGCAAAGAAGTCTTTAGGAATTTGTTGGAACATGGATCCCAAAGTGGCCTCAAATCTCATTTGCAATTTGATGTTGGAATTTCAAATTAGGATAGTCTAGGTTAGAATTTGAACTTTCAGAATTTATTCCTGTCATACTCCTAAACTTACTGATAAACGATGCACATGCTAGATTGATTTGCTATCGAAGTATTTAAACACAGGATTATTTTTTCATTGTTAACTATGTAGAAGATATCTCAGCCATCTAAAATCAGTTACAGTAGAATATAGGATCATGTGCCAATAATTATTCTCTCTTCTTCTTTGACAATACTCCTGAGATCTTTGATTTCACTTCATTGCTACCTTGAGGCCATTATGTGCTTTTAGAGAAATATATAGAATATATATAATTCACAAACATTTGTGTAGATAAACAATATTTATCTATTCAGATTAACAGCATAGTGGGGTTTGCATCATTTCATTTACCCAAATTAAATGTAAGCTTGCTACTTAGAGTAGATCTTTCTTTTCCATTTGATTTTTCTTTGACACCAGTCAGTTACTAGAACTTGACTATAGAAAAGAAACAAAGTAACAAATAAATTACTTACATCTCATATATGATATGATCATTTCATCATCAAATTTTACAAATCCAGCCACCTTTCTATACGTTTTTGAGAAATATCCTTGCATGTAAATCATCCACACAAAATAGATTTTTATTTTTCTATTTTTAAGTATAACATAATTTAAACGAAAGTTTATTTGAGCATCCAAATATATTCCTACCAAACTGCAAATAGTATTACAGATAGCTATAGTTTATTAAGGTCAAATAAAATGATCTGCCATGAAATTTAAATCACCATTATAGAGTGTTGTTTTTGTCACATTTTGACTGCAAATCAGCTTATTTGAGGGACATACTGGTACTCTGCAGATAATGTACAAATTAATAAGGTTATTTAAAGTAGAAAACTGCTTAAATATATTTTTATTATTTATTGTTTAATGTAATCTATATTTTAAGTTCAATGTGAATAAAGTTAGCTTTCTTGTTAGCAATAAAACAAAACTGAAATGATAAACCTACATTTTTCTAGGACACACAGTATTATTCATAAGCTTGGCTATATAGAACATGATTTTTTTTCCAGAACATTTGATGGTAGTTAATTCCCTTTATTCATAAGTAGTCAGTGATGCTACTGGAACCAAGTTTGTTCTAATAGGTTGTTTCAACATAGAAAATATCCTAGTGTGACTTGTGGAAGAAGAAGAAGAATGGCAGATTGAAGAGAATTCCAAGCAGAGCCAGCAATTGTGGCAAAGAACAAAGAATCTGCAAACAGACTGAGTCTTTGAACATCTCTGCTTCAAACATCCAAACAAAGGAAAGGAGTTGATATCGCCCAGAAGTGCTCCATACAGTTGCTTTTCATGAGGAGACCACAAGACATTGATCTCTAGTGAGCACTGGGAGATGAAGAAATAATTATCTTGCTCAGACCATGGTTGGCACTTTTGAAAGACATTAAGCTTGCCTATTTTTGTTTATGATCATTTTTGGAAATTGCTTTTTAGCTACTTTTCAGCTTTCAGAAATCTTTGGGTCAACAAGTTTGAAAGCACTGGGTGAATTTGCCTTCAATTCTTAATGAAAGAATGTTTTCACTATAAGCTTAAGAACATTTGTTAACAATTGAAGAAAAAAGCAAAAGGTTGATTAAACTTTGATTTTGCAAAGATATAAGTGGATTACAGGTCCAGATAAATTTGAAATAAGACTTTGGAATTAATTATAAAGAATATTTCCCACATAAAAATAGTTTTGTTTTGAATCTTTAATAAATATGCTAACTTAAAACTTGAACAGAGAGGGAATTAAAGATTCTAATTAAAGGAAAAGTACAGATAGATTTGACTAACAGTTACAGAATGGTGCAAAATATTCTATGACTGGAACTATTGATTAATAATAATAAGCTTCTATGAGTATCCTATGTCTAAAAGATATTATTGAAGAGGAACAGGTTGTACCTGACAAGACCAAGACTGACTTGAAAATAGACTTACAAAAGACAGGCTATAAGAATGATACACAAAGAGATGATACACTTTTAAAAAGCTGATGTTTTAATAATTAAAAGGCACATACAAACAATAAACCAAGAGAGGGTCTTGGATATTTTTACTCTTTCTTTTTTTTTAAGTTTTTACTATTGTAAGTATAATCTTTAATTATATATATATGTTTTGTTGTGAGGGAGACTTGGTTACCCATATATGGGAGGAAGATCAACACCTCCTTTTTGCCTT
>JANHFL010010239.1:0-12511 GCA_032468155.1 Oxyrhabdium leporinum | reverse complement strand
TTTATGTTTTATACTTGCTGTGAACCGCCCCGAGTCTGCGGAATAGGGGCGGTATACAAATTTAAAATAATAAATAATAATAAATAATAATAAACATAATGTTGTTAGAAACACATTTGAATAAAAAATCTATTTTAGTTTATAAAATGTAGTACTTTTTTTACAATAAATATTATGAAGGAATGTAATTACATTTCAAAAGTAAACTATGTATTACAAATGTTACTCCTTTCTTCAATGATTATATTCAAGAAAACGGTATTTGTGAATGGTATTTGGAAAAGTTTTGAAACCAATAGAAAATTTAGCCATCTTGGGTCAAGTTCTCTATGAGGCATTTAGTAGTATACTTCTGTATACTACTAAGTGTTAGATATGTTTATCAACATAATTATCGGAAAACTGTTTCCTTAGAGTAGTCTTATTCAGGCATGGAATTGTTCAAATGGGGCAACTATGTAAGCAAGCCTACAACTCTGCCTTGATCTTTCTCCTGTTTCCTCCTATTCAGATGGGAGGGATGAAGGTGCATTTATGCTTGACTTTTCATTAACTCGAGCCTGATTGTCACGCAAGCTGGGAACCTTCTCTATTTGTTGCCTGAACTATGAAGAGAGCTGTACTTACATTCAAGCCAAGCAAACATATGGCATAAACTTCTTTTCCATACCAGGAGGCTGCCTCCGTAAAGATGGCATGGTTTATGCACAGCCCTGTCCTTCTCCCACTTCATCCCTTCAGACATATGTTTTCTTCTAACTGTGCTTAAATGAACTTGATAATTTAAGCCCTTGTACTTGTCCCTTGAGGAATCACAACCATTTTTAAGAAGAATGTTTTCTGGGCCTGTCTCTGTCGTATATGTCAAATATTAGAATGGGAAAATCTGAGATGGGAAAAGTGATTTATAACCATTGCCTTCATCTGTGATTTAAAACTCTATATGATCAGCATTTAAAATAATGATGCACTTCAATCAAAAAAAACAACAGCAAATGACAAACTGATGGACATATTCATAATGCTTTGTTTCAGTTTGGCCTTGTTCTTTGATGAACAAAGACCAAAATCAAATCAGGATATATTTTTTTCCACTGAATACATTACTGCAAGTGTGTGTGCATTCATGCATATGTGTATAAAATAATAGAAGCTATTAAAAAAAGAAAACAACAACAAGAAAAAATAGAATTGAAAAGAATGACCAGTGACAAAAGCAAGTACAAAAAAACCCCATTGGAAGTGTTTGTACGTATTTATGTGTGCAAAAAACACGCACAATTTGAAGAAGAAAAAATCAATTTAGCTAACAATATTCAATATTTCTATCCAGATTTATATTTGCACAGATGAAAATTAGAAAAAAAACATTGTTAACAGAGTCCAGCACCATTTCTAAATAATGCACAAAGTCAGAGCTGATGGAGTAAGCTTTCCATTTCAAGTCTTCCTTCCAATGTCTGAAAGGAGAAGGTATCAGGGAAGCAGAACATTGAACAGGAATCAGAACAAGTCAAGATGGAGCTAGATCAATGATGACATTGATCACTTCCCACTTTTCTAGAAAAAAATGCAGGATCAGCATGTGTTGCCTGGTTATTGCAGGAGACATTTACAATAAGTTAACAACTTTGCAAACCTGAGAGCAATATACAACATAAAATATACACAGCATCTCCCAAATACTTTTGGTCACAATATGTACAGTTTCTTCTGCTGCATACATTTCAAATTAGATGGTCATACTTTTTGTAATCTTTAAAGACTAGCAATATTCCTCGCAGGAAACTCACAGATGCCTAGTTTACCAGCAGTTGAGTTTCTATAACAGGAACCCTTTCCTTTCCTTTCCTTCATTTTGTTATGTCTTTAATACTGATGACTAGCATGGAATATAAGAATGAATGAATGACAGGAAAAATAGCACCACACCATTCTGCAGAACTACAATCTTGCTTGTCATTTATTCCTGAAGGTCACAATTGACACCAACAAGCAATGCCACTTTTTTCACTGCATAGTTGTCATTCATACATAGGTTTGTGACTACCAGAGATTCACCAAACAAATGTGACTAACTTCTGAGAAAATGAACAGTATCTTAGTGGCATTGTGTATACGTTAATTCCTATTTGTTGTGAATCCGCAAATGTTATGTATGAAGCTGTATATAAAGAGATGGCAATCTAGTCTTCAGCTATCCCTTATTAGCACTTTATAAGTCTATATCTTTATTTGGGGATGTGTAATGATGTGGGGCAAGGTGGTTAAACTTAAATTATGAGCAGGAAATCAAAGGGTGCATTCCAATAAGTGGGTATAGCCAGAAAAATAAGTGGGCAGAGCCAGGACATAAACTAAGTCTGTTCAAATTAATAGCAGACAGTTAATATGATTATTCCCCATATATTTAATCACTTCAACTTCTGCAACATTAAAAATATTACAATTGATAGTCATGTTTTCAGGGGTTCTGAAGTCAGAAACCATTTTTTTGGGTGCATCTCACTGTTGGCTTAATAGCTAAACTGTCCCCCAATGAATAATTCATTATAGAATTAGAATATCAAAAGCAGCATTCTTGGAGATTTCGAAAGGATGGTGCATGCTTAGGAAGCAATCTTGTTAGACACTTCATTTTCATTGTAGGGACTTTAATTCCATACAGAGATGCAAGAAGCAACATTTTTCTCATTTATTCCCCGGTGGTTTGCTCAGTCTGCTTTGATATAATAGCACAGTGGGTGATGATAGAATTTTGTGGCAGCTGCACTTTCATATGCTCCTATACACTTTCATGGTCAAAATGGCTGAAAATTGTATTGATAAATGCACGCCTCTACAATTCAGATGTGCACTGAATGGCTCTGTTAATCCTAGGAAAGCATTCTAAGACACTGTGGCAAAGGCAGATAATCCGTCTATTTTTAACTACCAGTCAAGCTTTCCATAATAAGCAGGATCAACCCCCTTTCAATTTTGTCAGCTCGGATATTATGAATATATTTCTCTTAGCCCTTGTCAAAAATTGCTTCTGAGATTTTTTTTTTTTCATTCTCATTCAGATTGATGGAAGAAAAATGTTGCATCATTTTTTGGTGCCTGTTTTTGAGTGACTGACTACACATTCCCATAAAGTAGCTAAAAAGTCCACTCTTCCACTACCCAATCTTCTCTTCAGCAATCTACAGCCATCCTGGCTTCCCATCATTTAGTTCAAGCCAGCAGAAGATGTCATGAAGAAACTCTTCTACTCAGATCAAAAGGTTAAGGAAATTGTAGAGTAATGAAAAAACATTAGAAGTAACAGAAAACAACCATAACAATCCTAGCACTTCTTTGTCTACAACCATAAAATGAACTAAAAATGTACTAAATGTTATTCTAAAAACATCCTGTGGAAAGCACATTGAAATAATTTGTTTGTATATTTGTGTGCACAAACACAGCTTGCTATGGATAGATTAGTAAAATTGCTGGTGGAATCAAATGTACAGATTGAACCCTGCTTATATGTGTACTTAAGTAGTAGCTATAAATTGGATGTATTCTGTGACAGAGTTCACATAGGACACCCAGCCATGTCATGGCATTAGATTTGGGGTTTATACGTTATGCGAAACCAACTCCTGAAGTTGATCAATCCTGCTGTATGGCTGAGGTATTCTGTGAAACTCATAAAAATGTAACTTATTCAGAAGTCACAAGCACGCAAAGTTTGAAGCAAATTTTGGCTTAATGATATGCATGAAACTGATAGATAATTGAAATGTGTGTGTGTGATAGAATTTGAATTAATTTATTCTATGGAGGAACAAACCAACCACTATTTTTGGCACCAATTAACCTTCTGGACTCATTTTGTGAGACTTTTCTCTTTATCTTCTCTATGCGTGACATCTGTCCCCTTTCCTACATTTGACAAATCAAACACTGATTTATACTATGTGTAATCAATCTGGTAGTCTTTAATGTGTCAGCAGGCCTTTTGGCTACCTTTAACTAAATTATTTCCCAAGAAACAATCTTTCTAACACAAGGGATCATTTGTGTATACCAGTATGTCTTGCTAAGAGAATTCCTTTAATCATTTTCTGAAGTAACATGGGATGTTCAAGACTATAATACAAACAGTTAGTGTTTATTTATTTACCGTTCTGTGGATTTTTATCACCTCAGTGGGAGACATGGTGGTTGGGGAGCAAGATTTCCTTCAAACCATGTTGTGCACTTTCACAGTTCTCAGCTCTATTAACTTAATTAAGAAAATGCAATTAAAGGGATCATGCCTATTAAACATTTATTTTGAGCATACTAAGGGAGTCTGTGAAGGGCCTTTATCTCCCTAAAACCTTCCTTTTGTATGATTTTACTAGTGATACTTGTAATCTCTGCCCTGAAAGGACATTTGTGCTTATGGCTACAAAGTTGAACAAAGCATCCTGCCTTGCTAATTGACCCCGGGGTGTTCCATAATTATACTGCATATCTCTGCAGTCATTTACTGTATGCCTGTACACTCAGTGGCTAAGTATTTTGAATGTTCTTAAATCCACTTAGGAATGTACCAGCATCTCACTGTTTACTCCAAATGAGTTCTCAGTAGGCCACGGAGAATGAAGATGGAAGCATCATTATACTTGGTGAACCTCAAAGCCTGCAAGAGTAACAAGAATAAATGGTTGGAAACTTATGTATCTAAAATATTAAAACCCAAATACTAAACATGCCAAAATATTGTTCAGTAGGGTTTGAGCATGCTTATTGGCATTAAACTTGAATTGGCAATTAGAAAAGCAAAATATAATATGGAAGATGAAATGAAATGGTTTGGCTGATCAGACTCTTGAATAAAAACAGCCAAATAGGAGTCAAGGATGTATTCCCTTCATACAAAGTATTTTGATTATTTGTTTGTTTGTTTGTTTGTATTTGTTTATTTGTTTATTTGTTTAATTGTTTATTTATTTACTTATTTACTTATTTATTTATTTATTTATGATAACAGTCAATGTAATAAAATCCTTGGTAATGAAGCAAAACCTATAAATATTTAAACAGCTGTCCCCAATTAAATTTAATTATGGTTAGTCATACAGTCAGCCAATATTTAGATGGTTTTAACATTTTTATCCAACTATTGAGTTCTTCCCATGAGCCTGGGATAGGCGGATGTTGTTGCTCGATCATGTTAAAGAGATTGTCACATAATGTAAGCTGTTTCAAGTAAAGATGCCTTCTGAAATTGACAGTGATTTTGTCATTGCGGATGGTGCTGAAGGGGGGCTTCAGATGTTTTGGGATTGCATCCAAAGTGCCTATAACTGTCTTTGCCCATCATTTTACTTCTATTTTCAGATCTTTGTATTTTGTGATTCTCTCCAGTTCTTTTTCTTCTGTTATGCTGTTCAGGCAATGCAATGTCCATTATCAAGACTTTTTGCCTTTCCTATTCATAATTGTTATGACTCACATGTTATATGGCAGATACTTGTCTATTTGAATTCTGATGTTCCAGAGCATGTTAACTTCTTCATTTTCTATTACTTTGTCTAGTGTACTTTAGCTTGTCAGCTTGAAGGATGCTAGGGTATTTGTAGTGATCATCTTCATCCAAACTCCCTATTTTGGTGACGGTAGCACATTTGTCCAACTCCACTACAATATCTTTGCTGTCTATATGGTCAGTGTTGAGCAGTGATTCTAATTCAGATGGTATTTTCCCATATATGGCTTCAGTTCATCCATGCAAAGGAGTTGCGATCGCCTGGCAGACGCATTTGATGTTTGATGGCCATGGCTTTTCTGGAAGATACAGGTGGGAGGGCA
Source organism: Oxyrhabdium leporinum (assembly GCA_032468155.1). Classification (NCBI taxonomy): domain Eukaryota; kingdom Metazoa; phylum Chordata; class Lepidosauria; order Squamata; family Cyclocoridae; genus Oxyrhabdium; species Oxyrhabdium leporinum. The sequence goes on along the minus strand of JANHFL010010239.1, from coordinate 6,682 downwards.
CAGCAGCAGAGGAACTGTCCAACTGTCCAAGCTGAATATCTTGTAAACTGTTGCCAAGATGTTTCAATCCAGGCAGAATTTTCTTAAACTGGCTTAAAATCAAGTCAACATGGATACATAACAGGAACAGCTTGGAAGTGCAGACAGATATACCACAAGTTGGATCAAATGTAGGAATGCCCAGATTTAAACTAACTTCTTTCATTCATCCATGTGTTATGAATACTTAAATTGAGTGATAACAATTTCTATACTTGTTTTTCCAAATTTAATCTAGATTTTTGTACCGAACATAATGCTTAATAAGGAGAACCTCATATTTTTATATAGAAGCAACATTGCTGACATCATTGCACAGCACAACTACTTGACACAAATGTCAATTACTGTACACATTTGTCATACGGAATGTGAAGCTGTCATTAACTGCTAAGAAATCCATGAATACAATTGTCATTTTTGTATGATTGTTCCCTTACCTGATTATCCACCTTGTTGTTTCTGGGTTACAGTTGACCATTCATCAGCTGCCAAATGCTTAATTTCAGAAATGAAGCCTAGGGTAAGTTCTATAAGTTCTATTTCTTCTTCGTAAAAGATGTGTTCCCAAAGTTACAAAGTACTAATGTGGAGAAGGCAGCTTGAACCCTTCTCATTCTCTTGACAATGAGTGATACAAGTGATTTTCCTTAATTATTTATAATAAAGATAAATCAGTATAAAATAAATCTAGGAAATTTTCTCCCTGTAGAATGAATATTACATCTGGAATAAATGCAGCACAATCCTTATTAGATTATTATTAGAGCTTATTAGAGCTCTGAGTATGCTCCGAATATAGCAAAAAAATATATTTAATATTCATTATATTATATGTATTTCTTTTTCTTTTTTTAAAAGAAACCTCTTGTGTTAATACCTATGGTATTGGTATGCTAGAAATGTATAAGAGCTAGAGACAATTGCCTCTCAATCCACCTTCAGAAACAAGATATGTGATCAACTCACATGGAATAATCTCTTGTCATTAAAATTTGACTGGCTCTGATGCTTGTAACTTTTACACATAAGGCAGGGGAAGTAATCTTTAGGGATGGCTACACACTTCAGAATTTTGAGAGCATGTTACACAAAATAAGTACAATGACAGGAGATTTACCGTTCACAAATTATATTCCATGCTAGGTTTTCCCCATCAATGCCAGAGTAAATGTGACTGATTGTTCCCATCCCCTTAGACTGTTCTTTACAACTCTAATTTAGCTTGTCTGGCAAGTGAGCACATTTCCAAAGAAATCACTGAGCTGCAACTACCTGCCATTTTTATTTTGCAAGAAAACCTCTGGAGCCCAAGATGGGTTCACAGATATGCTTTTAAATATTGGTGATGCTAGAAGCTTGTGATTTATTAGAAGCTTTGGTTTTGTCTTGTTTTAAAGAGGAATCTATTAAAAAATCAAAATTAGATGGATCACAGAATGTTATGGACATCAATGGAAGTGTCCTGAGGTCTTTCAGTGTTTTTGAGCATCATGTTACTTTCCTCCGTTTTAAACTGAAGACCTGATTTTTTTCCTTTACTTTTGCTGGCATGGTTAAACAGATTTCAGAGGTTCCTGAAAGTTTGTCCTTTCTAAAAACATTGCAATTGTTCTAACTTCACTTGATTATGTTTGTCAAATGTTGTTACAAAAGCTTTTTTGTTTTTGTTTTAAAAAAGCAGGAAAAATGGGATGGATTGTAATGATTCATTCTAAACTGAGCTTGCTGTACAGTCACTGCAAAAATTTAATCCAATTTAATTTTATTTGCTCAATTTACAGTGACAGCAAAGTTTTTCCAAGCATGCATGTACTATTCTGATTTTATAGAAACCAACAGTGGGTATTTATATGGGAAAATTAAAGATCTCCCAGCTCATCAGTACCATAACACAAAGCTTACTTTGGAATTTATCTCTTTCAAATGACTTTCAATGAATATATTTGATTGATTATGCTGCTTTATTACTAATATTTTGTTTTGTAATTTCAAAAACTGTGTGTAGAATAAAACTTAAGGTATTATTCAACTTTGACATTTATTTAAATAATAAAATCTGATTATAATCTTGTAAAACTGATTATAATCTTGTAAGATTTTTATATTTGTTATATCTGGTGTAGGCTACCTTTGTTGAATTGATCCAGCATGTAAGCTTTCAAATATACAACTAAAAAACTGACCACATCTATTTTCCATATGGAAGAGAAGACAAAAAGATGGAGAAGGAGACATTTTGGTCTAAATTTCAGAAAAATAATATGAACTGAGATATAATCAAAGGGTTAAAATAATTTAGGAAGTCACTTACGTACTTGCTACATGACTTTTATTGTTTTAAAAAATTAGCAGACGAAAACCAATTATGTAGTTGTTATGCACAACTGTGTCCTTCCTTTTCTTCTTCTTTTCTTTTGAGAAAAGCATGTTTTTCTGTATTAGCAGGAAATTGCTTGCTACCTGAAAGAGGAAATGAGTGGTGAATGGAACCACTCGGTCTGTTGGAGTTTACTTTTGATAGCAAATGGCTAATCTGATAAATGTGGCAGCTGTTAATGTTAGCAGAATGTGCCCAGTATAAAATCCTGCTTTATTTTATGATGTATTGCACTGTGCTTGTCCACACCTTTCAAATATTGAAATGTAGAAAACATGAAATGCACAAAATGATTTTTGAGTTCTTCAAAATTGTACATAATTAAAGTGTGTGTGTGTGTGTGTGTGTTCTATAGACCAGGGCCCCCCAAGCCCTGGTCCATGGACCAGCACCAGCCCACGGCATGCCAGAAACTGGGCCACTCAAACAAGCAAAGCCCCATCTGTGGGATACAGGCAGCATGCAAAACCACACCCCCTCCAGTCTGTGGAAAAAACTCTCTCCATGGAGCCACTCCCTGGTGCCCAAAAGGTTGGGGGCAACTGTTACAGACTGCAGATAGGTTAGAAAAAGGAAGCTGTTAATAGATATAGTCTGTGTCATTACCTCATTGGAGCCTTAATCTGTGGAGGAATATGAGCTGAAACTGGAGCCAACGGAGATCGAGGGGGCGGCTTCATTGGCTTTGGAGGAATGTGGGGAGAAGCAGGCTGAGTCAGACCAGGGCCTTTCAGCATTGGGATGGCTTGTAAGCAGGGAGGAACGGGGGCAGGATGACCAAGAGAGGCTAAGCAGTGAACATGAGAGACAGAACTTAGGCGATGAGCAAGGACCACCCCCTCCTGACCCTCAAGCATGGAGAGTGGAGAGAAGGCGGGAACAGCATAGGCTAACCCAACAACTCGGGAGGAGAGCGCCCCATCCATCTTCACAAGTCACACCTGGGGACTGAGACTTAAGGAGATACTGTGGGAAAGGGCATTTGTCAGGAACAAATGCTGAATTCATGGAATGTTGTGTGCCATTGCTGACATTTGATGTTTCCTGGACTTCTTGCTTTCTTTCTTGCTTCCTGGATTAATTGCTTTGTTCCTTTGCTTCCTGGACTTATTGACTTATTCCCTTTCCCTGCTGGATTTCTTGTTTTGCAGCCATTGTGCTCACAGCGTTGTGCTGGATTACTTGCAGCCAGAGGCTGCTGGAGGTGTGTGTGTTTGTGTGTGTATGTGTCTGTGATCACTTTGCTATGGGACTTGACAGAAACGTGGAAGTGTTTGGGGGAAAGTTGGAGCAATAAAGGGCTGGTTTGAACTATCAGCTGACTGAATTGCCTCTGTGCTGTGCCCTGGGTCATCACAGTCTGTTTGTGCCATAAGTAAAGGAGACATTCCACTACAGCTCAGCAAACAAGGTATGCATCCATATACAGTATGTGCAATATCAGATCATAAAAGACAATGTGCTCAGTTTTGTATAAGCAAAGAATGAAAATCTGCTTCTGTCTCAGAAAAGCGTACCTAACTGCTAATGCTGAAGGTGCAGAATTCTCAAGGTGTATTCATACTCACTCTGTCTTGTTTTGTTTTGCTTCTGTTTTGCATTAATGCACTGAAAAAAAAATCTAGGACTCTTCTAAAATGAAACCATGCACAAGAAATGAAAGCATGAGGACTTTGATTTTTTTTTTTAGCCTGAAACTTCCTGAAAGCTTAAATCATATCCATATTATTCTAGTGAGACTTGATTCACATTAAAATTCTGACCCATTTTAGGTTTGTAATGAGCCTAAAATAACTGCCAGCTTGCAGTGCTGGAATTAATGATAATTAAATGTAACACAAGATGTATTTCCATATTTTGTATTGCTCAAATGATTCTGTCTCAGATGTGTACTGATTCTCTTTTAGCAATGACTGTTTCTATTCAATCTCTGTAATTTGAATTGTTTCTGATTGCTTAATGAATATTTGGGGGGTTGGCTATAGTGTTCTTAATTATACCAGAGACTAAGTATAATTAATTATTTTGGATCCAAAGTCAGCTGGTGAATCAATTTCTGATGGAACTAGAGGTTAAACACAGATAGTTCACATTTCTTTTTATTCATTTTATTTTTTCCCTCTTCAGTTCATTGATAAATCAATCAATTTTGGGTCATGTTTGTGGTCATTATTCAACTGTTGATAAAGGAATGATTCTTTTTGGTAGTCACCTTTCTATATTGGTATTTCACAGGATAAAGGCACAGTGTTTTGTTTTTGTTTTCCTTCCAAAGAAGATTCAGTCAGATTTATTTGTAAGTCATACCTCAGTGATGTCTAAATGCATGTCAACAACAAGAAGCGTATGGAAGTGCTGAATAAAAAGGAATTTGAAGATTGTTCTCCAGAAGATCTAATAAACAACAGGATAAGAGGTCACGGTGATGTAGAAGTCAATCTTCATATAAATGCAAAATTAATTTATGCACCTAAATTTGATTTTGGAGAATGAGTTTTAAAAGGCTTAAATGAACATTGACATTCTATTAGTATGCTGGGCAGATCCTCCTTCTTTCCCTCTCTTTCCAAAGCTATAAATAGTGGTAGATTTTAATTTTTGACAGCCAGAAGAGTCCCAAAGGCTCTACAGAGACAATAAAAAAGCACCACTGAAAGAAAAATGTAAAAGAACAAATGAAGAACATTCTAGCTCATCATAAAACAAACCTGAAACATTTTTTCACTTTCAGGTAGTCCTTGACTTGTTGCTAAGGTCATTTAGCAACCTTTCAAAGTTATGACGTGTCCCCCAAAACTTCTTACAACCCAATTCCAGAATTAGGACAGGTGTAAATATCTCCATGGTCACATAACTAGATCTGGAGTGCTTGGCAACTGTTCACCATTATGGCTGATTGCAGTTTTCTGCGATCATGTGATTGCAATATACTTTTTTTTTGCCAGATTCCAGCCCTTTTGAATAGTTTCTGGTAAAAAATAAATCCATAGAAATGTATTGATTTGCTTAAGATCCATGGCATTGCTTAACAACTACCACATTCACTTAATGATCACAGTGTTTACTTAATCATCATCTTCATTTAACGACCACATAATCCCTTGCAGGGTAGAGCCTGGGAACTGAATGGAGCTAGCAGAGTGTTTTAATGGCTGGATGCCCTTCCTGTCGCCAATGCGGGGTTTTATTCAGCAGATATATTCTCAGTGTGTTCAGAGAGAGAAGTACCTGCCTCTACCTAGAATCGAACTCACAGCCTCCTGATTGTGAGGTGAGAGCTTCACCTCTAGGCCACTGCATCACTCCACAGTGTTTACTTAATGATTGCCATCCAAAAAAAAATAGTAAAATCAAATCTAATCATGTGGGTGCTTCATAAATTATGATGGAAATTCTGGCCTCCCTTATAGTTGCAGGTCAAGGAGTACCTTGTATTACAATTCCATCCCCTCAAAAATATCTCAGTATTCATTTAAACATACTTGCAGAAACACAGAAGAGGTTTCTGATGGATTGATGGATTGATTGATATTTCCTATTTCTAAATCACCCATCTCCTTCAGAGAGAGGTTATGGGTGGTGTACAATATAGCTCTGGGTATAATATATGATTATTATTTTTTTTCAAATTTAGACTATTGATTTTATGGGTCAGAATCATAATATGTTTAAGCTAGTCCCCTATATCTGTTGGGCTTAACATTAGCAGTCAACAGAGGCGGAACAACAGTATCAATAAATTGCATGCTTTGGCCCTCAACAACTGTAATATCTGGCATGTTGTGTTCCAAATGCCGATCCGTCTGTATTTGAAAGTCCCACAAGATCTTCACTATCTCATTCTCAGCAACCTTTTCCACTTTATGTTCCCATAACCTTTCAGATACAGGTAGGGTGTATTTTTTACATAATGACCAGTCGATTAATTTAGCAACTCAATCATGTCTAGCTTTGTAGTCAGTCTGCCCGATTTTTTCCTGCACTCACATATTAACTGTGAAACAGTTTCAACTTTGTCATTACACAGTCAGCAGTTTGGATTGTCAATGGATTTTTGTATCTTCGCTTTCATGGCATTAGTTTATAGTGCTTGTTCTTGAGGAGCAAGTATTAACCCTTCCTTTTCTTTCTTGATGGTTTCTCTCTTAAGCCATGCCCATGTCAAGTTGTTATCACATTTTCCTTAAATGTTTTTCAAGTGCTGTCCATGCAAAGCTTTGGTTTTCCATCCATTTAATCTGTCATCCAGCTGTTTTTCCTTAT
>JANHFL010010234.1:0-33416 GCA_032468155.1 Oxyrhabdium leporinum | reverse complement strand
ATTTGAACCGCTAGATTGAATCAGCAGAAGTGGCCTGCAGTTCAACACTCTAACCACTGCGCCACCTAGGCTCATCAACGCTTTGTTACAGATTTACTAATACTGCATCATGAAAACTAACAAATCCCCCATCTGTAACAAGGAATAGTGCTTGCCTACAGAAAATTGAGAAATATTTCAGGATTTCTCCAGAGTTATGCCTCTGTGGGTACTGTTTAAAAGATTCCAGTTTGGTAGAATTGGTTGTAGTTGCAAGGATTTTCAGTGAACCAGGAGTGAATGAAAGAAATAGGAGAAATATTCTGATAAGTGAGATCAATGGATACCTGATAGGCAATCACAGCTAGTGGTGAAAAAAATATATCCACATAGTTTCCCCTTACAAGCCCAAATAATGGAAAAGTGATAAACATGATTACAGAAAGGGCTGATTTCCTATTTATCCAGACAAAACTTATGCTCTGCTTGAGTCATCCTCTCTATTTCTCTCTAGAGTCTAGATATCAGAATATGCAGTGAGAGATGAAAAAATTAAAGAGGAGTGATTAAAGAAAATGTAAATTTAATCTTGAAAAATGCAACTGGCTAGAGCTGTAAGCATACGCACTGTATGTCTTGCAAGCATACACATTTTATCTGGGTTCATTTTGCAGATGCCAGAAGTAACTAAGCATGCAAAATATCGCAATCTTTAAAAGAAATACTTATGGGATAATTTTTTTACCTCCATATTTTAGTTAATCATTTCATGTGGAAACAGCTTTCCTGTTTCATTTCCATTCCCAATCCTTTTGCATCCTGTACTGAAACACCTTCTGTAAAACATACAATGTGAACTATATGTGAACTAGGGCTAAGATACAAACCCCTCTTCTCTGGCATATTAGGAATATTGATGGCAAATCTATTCAAGGAGGTATCACTGTGAAACCACAATGGACACCACCCAGACTAAAGGAGAGTAAACTCTAAGGGAGGCTAATGTTTGTGGAAAGAAGGAGAATTCAAGTATTGTTAATCGATCAACTATACCTTTAAAAAAAGAAAGCATTGAAAAAAGGAGGTTGTTTCTAAATGACTAGCCATTCAGTTATCATTTGGTGTCATCCTTTGTCTCATACTTAAAATAATGCAGACCTTGAATAAGCTGATCTAAGATTATAAAACAGCAAAATATAACAGAAATGGACATATTTACTTGTTTGAAGCTCTGAAACATTCAATTCTAATTTGACCTTTCTGGTCAGTTCTCATCAATCAGCCAGAAAGAACTGCCTCCAGTTGTTCCCTTTCATACCAAAATTTAAATATCTTCACCTTTCCCCCACACACATACACAAACACAAGAAAAATGCTTTGCACACCTCTTATGTGCCCACCAAAGTGACATATCCTTGACCTGATGGTTGTGCACACAATTATGTGTCATTCCCTTACTGGCAGAACAGAAATTGAAAAATGGAGTCAAGCACTTTTTGCATAAATCACATCATGATCCACTTCTGTGCTGACACTCAGTGTTTGTCAGTGAAAGAGTCCCATTAGCACAATATGATGTGACTAGAACAAGGTACAATTGGGGCTATTTACAATGATGTGTGACAAGCAGAAACATCTGTTAATGTTTCTCAGTTCCTTTCAGGAGCAAATCTAAACCTAGTTCTAAGTCTGCTTCCTTCATATATTCCTTAGTACAGTATATATTCTTTGTGCTTAAGGAGTGCTAGCTGAAATCTGGAAAAACACAAAAGCAGAATGGAATCTGCTAGAAGAGGACAAACTCGGCTGGCTATCAAATGGAGTATTTTGCAGCATACTCCACTTGGTAAGATTCTTCTAGAGCAGGGGTGTCAAACTCATGTTGTCACGGCAGTGTCACGTGACGTATCAAGACTTTTTTCCCCTTTGCTAAACCGGGCATGGCGTGGCCAGCACATGATACATCCAGCCCGTGGGCCATGAGTTTGACAACCCTGTTCTAGAGGTATCTTGGATAAGCTTTTAACAAGCAAATCTCTTCCCAATGATTTTGTCGGAAGGAATTTAATGTTTACTAAAACTGCAGTTTTCAAGCTGTATGAGACGATCACTGGTGGTAACCTTCCAGAATCTGATGCTTCTTTTCCTTTGTCTTTCCATTACCAATATTTCCAAAAGCACTTTTTTTTTTCAGAGCATTTTTTTAATGAAGGAAATTTTGTAGAAAGTGGTATCAACATGTTATCACTTTGAATAAAGAATGCATAACTGTAGCTTTCTGGAGAAAGTCCAACTAAAAGTTTTTCGATTCAACAAACATTTGGCTTCTTTATAGAACTTTGTGCCTTTCAGTTCCTCATTGACATATAGCATTCATATATTGTGTCTTAATAAATGAAGTCCAAAATCTATATTTAGTTTGATCAACTTTTAGTTAAAATTACATTCCAAATTATACCTTGCTTACTTTGTTTATGCAGTAATCTATTCTCTCTTATTTCATTTACTGTCTCATTTTAGTGGGTACTAACTTTTGTGGAAAATGTTCCATCTATTTTTAGATGCTATAGAATATAACACAACAAATAGGATTCTCCTATTGAAAAAAATACTGCAGAATCAGACATGGTCCTGTGAAGTTACATAGCTAGTTAGGTTTGACTCCTGATGAATGGGGTTCACTCTCTTTTACATGAAGTTTGTTTTTTACCTTACCTAAAATATTTTTTAATTTATTAAAACATATGAAGAAGGATCTTTCTAACCAGGGCAACAAAAGCTAGGGTGGGAAACTTAGACAAAGAATTTTTCGTATTTGATATTTGAAACAATAAGGAAAATCTCTTTTTTTTACACTCAAGGTAGTAATATTGTTAAGTTGTACTATTTCAAAATGCTGGATTTCTCCATTACCATTTATTTAGACCACCAGCTTCAAAACTGAATCAAACCAGGACAAAAAAGAAAGAGAAAAAGGTGTTGGTAGCTCAAATGAACATTTTGTTCTTGAATCCATTTTTATACACACACACACACACACACACACACATATACATACATGCATACATACATACATACATACATACATACATACATACATACATACATACATAATACGATACATATATGCATACACATACACACACACATATATTATATATAGTATTCCCCCTTTATATTAGACCCCAGTTTTCCCTTTGGTCACAAAAGGGAAAAACAGTCTGCAATGTTATCACTTTTCTTCTGATAAAATAAATGTTCCTGAAAGAGCAGATAGCAAGTGGCCTGCAACCTCTTGCATGCTGTTATCTGTTGTTGCATAGCTATATCAGTGTGCATATTAATCACTGACAATTAATCATTGTTAGAAAAGGCACAACTGTATCCCTTTGCCCATGCATGCAAACAGTAAATTTGGCAAAGATAACACTGAGAAAGAGAGAGAGAGATGATTTTCTGTAAAATTTTTCTGTATACTAGGAATTTACTGGGCTTATTCTCAGCATGTTTGCATTGGCTTACCCTGTGATGTAATTAATGACACTAATCTTAGTTTCCCACAAATAGAAATGAGTGCTAGGATAAAACATAAAAAGCACTCCTGGTTTTTGCAAACAACTCTCCCCAAGATAAATGCTACTATGCCACTTACTAAGTATCATTCAAGTTGTCATTTTTTTTCCACATTGGTGAAATCATGTGCATTTATGAATGAGTGTAAGTTTGCACCTATGTGTTCCCAATATTACATATGTCTCAAAGTCTAGGGCTTAGTTGGTTACAACTTCCAATGCTTTTCTAACAACTTGGGAGCTTTCAAAGTATGTAGCCTCAAAATAAAGATGTGGTTGTGTGATTTCTCCTTGAGGTTGTGCTAGTCTTATGTGAAAATGTAGCATGCAATGAGATTGTAATCTCAGTTTAATTCTTTTTCAATAGGAAAAAAAACTGAGAAGGAAAATAGGACCAGCAATGATGGCAACTTTTTTTTATTCCAACATCCTGTTAATATTTATCTAGACATTTCAAGATAGACTATTAACTTGTCTGTTTCAGGAAGTTCATACAAATGGCTTCACACATTCTCTAAATAAAAACTATTTCCACCTTTTTTTTTACTTCAACTGCAAATTGACAAATTTCAGTAAGGAAACAAGTAATGCCAACACATTTTATCATAACTGTATGAGTTTCTCCATAGGGGAAAAAGATATATTCTTTTCCTGATGATTTTGGTCAGAATTCTCTAATTTCAGTTCCATAAACATTGTTCTTAAATTAATTTATTCTCCTTAATTTCAGCTTACATTATGTTTACTTAGGAACAGAATAGATGAGTTATCTCCCAGTTTAATACATTTAAAGAAACAAATGTTTCTAAGAACAAAAGATTTTTTTCCTGAATTAGATTGATCATTTGTCTTATTCAGATTTATGTCCACAAATGTGGCCATCTATAGGAGATGCCTCTGGAAACTGCTCAAGTGAAAACAAAGCCAAAGGTGCTCCTACTTGTTCCCTGGAATTAGCATTTAGGGGAAAATACATCCAAAAAGAAACGTTCAGTTTATCACAGCTGATGGATGGGGTGAGGGAATTCATAAAAGCAAAACAAAACACCTCATCGATCAGCTGTGATAGATAAACTGAACGTTTCTTTTTGGGTGCCTTTCCAAACTTCTAATGAAGCAGAAGCTTCACCAACAAGGCTAGTTGCTGGAACATTTTTTTCATTCACTTAGTCAGTTATTCGTTTATTTAAATTTATTGGCATCCCAACTATAGCGGACTCTGTTAAAAGTGAGAACCTCGCTAAGGGCATGAAAGGCAGTCAAGGGCTGGCATGTGGGCCAGAAAGTTTGCAGTTTTCTCCCTGGCGGGGGAACTTTCGTCGGTCGCACCAGGACTCACCTGTCGGCGCTGAGGGCTGTGAGGGTGAAGACGGAAACGCCCACGGAGGTAAGCTGAATCGCCGGCAACAGCTTGCAGCCCACCTCGCCGAAGAGCCAGTCCTGGAGGAAGAAGCGGGAGGCGTCGAACGGGACGCAGGTGAGCAGCAGCAGCAGGTCTCCGGCGGCCAGACTGGAGATGAAGATGTTGGGCACGCTCCGGGCGGCGCTGATCTTCAGCAATATGAAGTTGCCCAGCAAGCCCACGGCCATGATGAGCAAGTAGAGCGAGGGGATCACGCAGCGGATGGCGAATACAGCCCCAGCCTGCAGGGACGAGGTCCCCGGAGCAGCCGCCTCGCTCTCGTTGCCCGCCACAGTTCCGTGGAGCCACGTGGACTCTGTCGACCTCGCTGGCATAGCTCCTTGGCAGCGGGGACTCCTTCGACGGCCTTCTCCCAAGTCCTCGGTCTAGGAACCGGCAGTTTGGGGGCGCTTCTCCTCCTCCGCCCCAACCAATCTTTCTTTCCCCAAAGTCCCCAGGAAGGAAACAAGTCTCATCGGAGTCGAAAGTCCTCTTTACTTCCGAAGGAATGGGGTGGACGAAGGAGAGGCGAGGGACTGCAACTCGCTGTCTGAAAGATTCTTTGGAAAGCTTTGGGTGTCCGCGGGGCTGTTCTGTCTTCTGCGGAGTGTAGCATTAGGAGAAATCTTCTGACTCGCAGCCCATCTTCTTCCTCTGTCTGGAACGCGACTCTCTCCAGACGAGTTCGCTTTGTCCTCCTTAGAGGGGGGCGCCTTTCCTTTAAAGGCGAGCAGGTCCGCCTCCATAAGGAGGAACGTGCGCGAGAGGCACATCCGGGCCCCCGAGATAGGGTGAGAAAAGGGGGGTTTTCCCCGCATCAAGGTCAAGGAGAATGCCTGTATATACTCTTTTGGTTTTGAGGGGTCAAGAGTCCATTTCAAAGTCCTCCCTATGAACTGTAGGACTGACCTCTGTTCTACTTACTCTAGACGCTAACAAGGCGGCAGAGCAAACAGAGGCTGATCTGAAGTTAGGGTCTTTATTTTTTTCAATGCATACTCTTCACAATATATCATCATATATATCAGTTACAGCCCTGATGGCTACATTCACATAACATGCCTGAGTAGGGTTAAACGTGATTAGGGTTTTATTGGGGCTAATGGGAACCCAGCCTAACAAATAGTTTATGGTTCAATGTGTAAACGGGGAAAAATGGAGATAAATTGGAACTGTCCGACGCTTTGGTGCTGAAAAGCTCGCTGAAGCTAATCGCTCGTTTGTTTAGCTTCGGGGCAGGGTTTACAATAATTATCGCGCTTTCTTGGGAACTACTATGCTTTTGTGCTGGCTCAGATATGGATTACAATATTGTTTTGGAAGCAAGTCCTTCATTGTTTTCCTTCATGGTGCAGTATTCAAGAGCAAAGCAGCTGGGTGACAAAGTCCTTTCAGATCAACTTGCAGTTTTCTTTTGAAGAGCTTTAAAATAATTGATCACTTTACCAGCAATGATGTCCTCTGTGCAACTAGGTTAAAATCTTTAAGTAAAAGAAAAAAAGGAGGTTCAAAAGTCTTCAGCATCTGAGTAGGGGTTCTCTTTCTCCAAATTGTTGCTCTCCAGATGTATTCAGCTAAAATTCCATTCATTCATTCATTCATTCATTCAATTTATATCGTACTTCAGACAGCACAGATTACATTTAGAGAGAAGACTTTGGTGTGACAATAAACCACTTCTTTGGAGAGCCTGTTCCTTGGCAATGAAAATTAGCATAGATGGGCACAGCAGATGAAGTTTCAGGTGTTAACATTCTGTTATCCTGAAGGCAATTAAAAATCTAGATGCTGTGGCATTTTTAAAAGTTAACATACAGATTAAAGTTGCCTTGACAAGCATTCTTGACAGATGATCCAGTCTATTAACTAGAAGGCTCAAATGAGTCATTCAGAACTTCTGAGGACGAGATGACAGCAGGACCCAGAAGTTCACAAAATAGACCAGAGAGAATCTAAACAGAATAAAGGGAGTTATGTTGAGATGGAAAGACAAATATAGCAGAATAGGGCAGGGAAATCATGTTATGTGCAATACCCAGGAAGTCGCTAAGCGATGCAAACTACAGGAAACACAGGCCTGTATTGAAAGATCTGCACTAGCAACCAAGTGTTTAGTAACCACAAATTCATGACGTTGGTATTGATCATAAGCTCTAAATGAATTAAAGCCTGGCTGTCCAAGGGAACATCTTTTGTTACTAACTTGCCTGTAGGAAGTGAGCAGACTTAGCTTGAGGGTGGGATTGAACACATCATCAGTTTGGAGTCACTGCACTCCCACAAGAGACCCAAGTCCATTCCTCCCCCCCCCCCTGAATTCCATTGACCCTTATTTAGTGCCAATTTGGCTTAACCATTAGTAGATCAGATTCTTGTATGCAGGTAGCATGTAATAAATCTTTAGTACTTTGAACTCAACACATGTTCCTGGTTACTTGTGCCTAACAGTACCTATATTTTAAGAATTGCAGAAGGCCTTCTGAATACTTGTCCCCTTGTCTTGTTATCAGGAGCTTGTTTTTCTGGCACAAATTATTCTGCATTGCTCCCAGGCTACAAAATATATTCTCTCAGGAGATGGATCTCTCAGGAGATGCATACCTTTGCATTTAGAAAATCAGTAAAGATTTGCTTCTCTGGTTCTTTAATATATTAATGCTTGCATTTCTTATTTACATTTTTAGCTTTTGACATATGCTTTTTTTTAAATTTGGTTAGCAACCTTGAGTACTTAGAATAGCCTTTTTTCAGCACTGAATTCATAATTTTTATTGTAACACTTACCTCTCAGACTTTCTGAGATTCAATTTTTGGAGAGCCAAAGTTCCTGAATGACTATCTATCCAGAAGGTATTATAAGAGAAAGAAAATGAAGCTGAAATAGGAAATATTGAAGTTACATAGTAATTCCTGGAACTTCTGTCTTACTTATAGCAGCATCTGAGACATTTCTACATTTGTTCTGTGACTTCAGTTCACTGCTTTTTTTTTCTGGGTATAAGTAGTTTATAAAAAATCAATTTGGACTGTTTACCTAAATCATGGATCTATAGCAGACAAGTTTTCTATGTGTCCCGTGAGTTTTCTACATGCATATATCAGGTTACCACTATTACAAAGATGTGCAGCACTTTTGTAAATAACAGTTATTGTTAATAAGATTAGTACCAGAATGACTAGATCATTTATTTCATTCCCCTCACAATATAGATTATTCAGTCTATAATCGAGCTATCCCTTCAGCTATATAAATGTGCATATATGTTGTTAATTCAAAATAACTTCATGTATCCGAAGAAAAAAGCTGAAATCAACAAAAGCTTGTGCAAGAGTCTTGAATTTTTTGTCCTAGGGGGGAATAATAGAGCATCTGTGGACAGATCACGGACATTTTCACTAATTACCTGCTTGGAAGCTAGGGGACCAATGGGACCGGTTTATTCCCAAAATGGCTGTCATGAAAAACTGTAGTCAGGCATAAAGCACTCATAGATAAAAAGGCAATTTGGTGAGTTGGGCTGTCACTTTTAGAGCCTTACGACTGATTTTAGCAACTGTTTTTAATCAGATAGAAGTACAACCAATAAAGCACTGGGGACTAGCTTTGTTTCTTTATGGACCATCTGCAAATTGCACCAACATCCTTGGCAATAAAGTCTGATAGAAGACAGTACCTTCTGTTTCAGCATGCCAACTTCCCATTTAATTTTCTTTCAATATTTGTACAGCAGCTAGGGCAAAGTCACTTTTATACAACACCAGTGATTATGGAACAATTGTGGGCTGAAATCAATTATGTTTGGTTTTGTTATTTTTATTTTTGTTGGGTTTTGTATTTGTATTTAATTTTATGTTAACTATCCAGAGTCGCAATGTTTGAGTTGCAGCCACTTCAGTTGGTTAAATAATTATATGAATTAAATAATCAAAAATACCTGGTAAAAATACTCTGTTGTGATTTGTTAATTAAATCACAACGGAAACAAGTCACAGCTTAGTACAAAATGTAAATCCAATCACAGGCATGTTCTATAACCTATTAGGTCTGTTTCTGGATCTCAGACATGTAGACATGGCCATTGAGAGCTAGCCAGGACAGAAAAAATGATGCTATGATGCTCTTGTACTTTTGTCCAACAAGCATGTAATTCAGGAAATTTAAATTGTGATGGCAAAATGCTAGTTTTATCACCCCCACCCCATAACAGGTATGTAGCTGGTCATTAGATATTGATACTATGTGGTGAAAACAATCACTTGTACTGTTCTATTCCAAGTAGAATCTCACTAACATACACAGGGGGGAAAAATGGAATCAGAAACTAAGCTTTGTTTCTACCACTAGTAGGAAATGATCGATTTACTTTCTGTTTCTTCTACCATATCATCCAACTAAGCAAAGAACATCTTGAGAAAAAGGGGAGTGGAAGTCCATGATAACACTTCGAGCTGCACCTAATGTTTGAACTATCCAGCTTTCTATTAATGACTTGGGCAAGAGTAGTTTTTGATGTGACATTATCTTCTTTCTTCATCAGTAATAAATGTCACATTCACACACTAATCACTGCTTACATCTTTTTACTGAACATATTTTTTCAGAAACTTGTCAACACATTGAAGCAAAAATGTCCAGAATGCCACTGTCTTATTCATTATAGCAGTCAAAACGCCTCCTAGGCAGGTAGTTTATCTTCAGTAAAGGAAAATAAATCTTTCCTTTTCTTTCTCTATATTAGAACCTCTGTTTGTTTTTAATTGCAGTGCCAAGCAGCTGTTTTTACTTCTTGACATAGGATTCATGGTCTTATGTGTAGTAAACTGCTGGTAGTGATCATTGATTATCGTTGTAAATTTATTGTTCATTACTGTGAGAGCACTATTATGGAATCATCAGCACAGAGACCATTTTGCTACAGAAAATATCCACTGATAAACTGCTTCTTGCTGCATTAGACTGCAGAAGTTTATTTATCTTGCTCTAATACTTCTGTGGCTTTTGTGAGCCTTTTTGTGATGGAATGTGCACCTGGAGAAGCACGGAGGGGAATGTTGGTAACACACAGCTTTCCCGGGGAGGAGTCAGTAAATCTGTTCAGAAGGAGGCCAAGATTAAGAGACTGCAGAGTCCCAAGTTTGATGGGGGAATGACTAAGTAGTTCAGGGTATCAGTTTTTCAGGAAAAAAAACATAGGTAATTCTGCATCTAATCCTACTGAAGAGTAATAATTGAGAGGCAATAACAACAAATAATGTTAAAGAATGGTAGAAATAACTGTTAACCACTGTTGCAACCAGCATTACAGAATGAAACATCTTTACAGGAGAATATTGAGGAATAACAGGCAATAGATCAGCTGTCAAATAGAAAAGCCCCAGGTTCAGATGACAAACTAGATGAAATACCCTTCAACTGCATAATACTATAGGAAAAATATCAACTAAAATACTCAAAGTTCTATGTCAATAAATGTGGAACAAGGTCTATGATCTACAGATTGGGAAAGTTAGATGTATATGCTTATACTAAAAAAGTGAAAAAGCAAATTGATAATACTAATTCCTCACAAAAGCAAAGATCTTTGCTTATTTGTTTGTTTGCTACACATCTCACTGCAAAGGGACTCTAGATGGCTTAAAATTTTGCATAGAAAAATAGTATTGTACATTGAGAAAGGAATATGGAGCTACCAGGCATATTTTTTGTATAAGACACAAGACCATGCAAGAATATGGAATATATTAAGGTAATTAAGAAGACCAGATTGCTTGATCCCTAGTTTGAGAAATCTTTACACTGTAAAATAGGCTATTGTAAGAACTGAATTTGGAGAAAGAGTAATTTAGAATAGGAAAGGATATTACAAAAGGATTTATATTGTTCCCTTATGCCAAATACTGCACGTTGTACGAATGTCTTATTGCTAATGCACGCTAGATAATTGAAAAAGCCAAAGAATATAAAAAAGACATCAATATCTGCTTCATCAATTATAGAAATGTTTTTTTTAAATTGTGTTTATCACATAAAGCTGTGGAAAGTGTTCAGAAAAATGGGAATCCAAGAACATCTCATTGTCCTGGGGGGGAAAACCTATATATGAGTCAAGAAGTTAAAGTACAGACAGATTAGTTCCAGGTTGCCAGAGGAGTGTGACTGCATACGCTCCTCTTATTCAACTTATACGCTGAATATCTATTAAGGAAAGGTGGACTGAATGAGGATGAGCTGGATTTTAAAACTGAAGGAAGAAACATCAAGTAAACTGCACTACGCTGCTGACAATATCCCAACAGCCAAACATGCAAAAAGGACCTACAGCCCAAATACTAAAAATTCACATGATCATTAAGCAGAAATTCTGGAGGAGGGGGATGGGTGGATGTTAGGATTAAAATGATTATTGGATTGTTTTGGGACAAGCTAAGAGCCTTGACTCTCAACTTTTTACTCCTAAGAAGTACTTGCAAGCAATCTTTTTTTCTATTCAGAAAAAAAAAAGAAATATTAAAAATATATCAGTTCAAGTGCCAACTCCCTTCGGGAAGTTTGTATTAATGTTATAGTACTAAGAAACAGCATACAGACCAGTGCTTCTAAATCTCAGCAACTTTAGATTGTGTGGACTTCATTTCTAAAAATTGACCAGCCAGCTTGCGGCATTCCCCCAACTTAAAATTGCAGAAATCGAGAAACACTGATACAGAGCAATCTTGCTATGCTTGCGAATAACAAAAATTCTTGCCAGGAAGAAGATGCCTGTCTACCAAGTCAACTTCTTTTCAGATGTCTTTGTTTGGTGTTGGTCCTGCAACAATGTTCATTGAGATCCAATAGTAAGAAATTTACGGAAACAAACAAAACAATCAAGATAGGAGAACATATAGAGAAAAAAAGGGAGCCTTTTCGTCAGGTCATCCCTAAGCAAAAGAATTTATTTCTGCCAGAAAAAGTTGTGAACAATGCCTGCCGGGGGTGGGCGGGGGCGGATAACCCCTTTTAATCTTCTACCAAACCGTTTTTCCCCTAAAGCATCGCTTGATTTTATGTCCCTGCTTCTCTTCTTTCCACTTGCAAACGGAGGGCTCCCATTTACAGAAAGGAACCCGGACGTTGATTAGAAAAACCACAGAAGCCGCAGCCTCTTTGTTCGAATCGACTCCCAACCGCGCATCCAGACGCCGCTCCTCGCGCCCTATTACGCATGCGCGCTTCAAAGGAGCCGGTGGGAGCCCGTTCTTTGGTTCTCGGCCCGGAAGCGGAAGTGCTTGAACGGTAGTCAATAGGAGGAGAGGTGGTGGTAGCGCCGGTAGTGGCGGCGCCTGTTTTCCCTCGCTGAGTTGCCTTCCTTGAAGTGAATCCATTGTGTCATGGCTGCGTCGGGACCCCTTCC
Source organism: Oxyrhabdium leporinum (assembly GCA_032468155.1). NCBI lineage: Eukaryota > Metazoa > Chordata > Lepidosauria > Squamata > Cyclocoridae > Oxyrhabdium > Oxyrhabdium leporinum. The sequence continues at coordinate 21,069 of JANHFL010010234.1, read as the reverse complement.
GCTGCCTCCGCAATTCAAACCCATTCAACACTTCCTGAGAACCGCGCAGGAGCTCGACAAGCGTGAACCTGTGGTAGCTTATTATTGTAAGTTAGGGGAGAGGGGTTAACAGTCGGCGAAGACCCCCTTCCCCCCTCCCCGCTGACGTTCCCTGTGGGTGTCTTAACGGCCCAAAAAACTAGGTGCGACCCTTCCCCCTTGTCGTTATTGTGCGGGCATAATATCATATATATATATTGGGGGGGGGAAAGGGAGCCGTAGCTGGGGGAGAGAGATCTTCGGTTCAGTGAATCCTGTGATCCCAGTCTCACACACACCACACACACACACACACACACACAGAATAACTATATTGTCGCTTTGAAGCTACACTAATCGTCATACATTAAAATGAAATTTCGTTGCATACAGATCTCAAAGGGCCACCACCTCCAATATATGCTACATGAACGTGACAAAATACATGCATGCATGCATATATACATACGAAATTTATGCATACACCCACCTATATTATATGACACAGAGAAACAGCACAGTCTAGTTCGGATGCATATATGCGCGTGGTGAGAAAAACGAATCTTGCAATTTGCACCCAAGTGTGAACACACCAAAGTGTTTTTTGAGTAAAACATGCTTTTTTTTTCTTTCTTTTTTTTTGGGAGGGTGGGGGACTCTTGGTCACTTCATGGAGTCTCTGATGAAGTTGACAGTTACAGAGGATGGTTTTCCATAGGCTTCTTCTGGAAAGTTGAGGCAATGGCCTTGGTTGTTCCCTTGAGGGCTTTTCACCCCAAAGCCGATTAGGTCTGAGTGACCCTGTTTGGCGCCTGAATAGCAGGCAAGGGCAGGGTTTGACACACGGGGGATGTGAATGGAGCATTTTGAACTCCCAAAAGCAGGGCATGGATTTAACAATGTTTCCCACTAAGTGTTGGCGAACACAAAATAAATAAGTTGACTGGAAGTATAGTCAAATGCAAATGATGGGTTAAAAAAAAATAGAGTGTACTCCTGCGTATATGATACTAACCATGTTCTTTCTTTGCTCAGCTGCCTTAATGCTGTTCATTAGCAGTACTTTCCATTTCTTTTATGTTTGGACTCTGAAAATTAATGCTAAAAGTCCGTGTCATTGCAAATGTTGCACTATATTTAGAAGTATCCTATTCATTCATTGGCTTAAATAAGCATTACCAAACACATGTTGCAGGTAACTAAATATCTATGGTTACTTGTTCCAAAAGTGTAGTCTCGGTCTGCCAAATATAATTCTTATTTACCTCACATTCCCTTGTTTTTTGTCATCAAAAGTCTAAGAAGATAGCATGTAAAAGAGTAAAGTGAGCTTATTTGGCTTCATTTGCCCTTTGTAGACTACAATAAATTATTATAATTATAATAAAGCAGGTGGCCAGCACTTAGTCAATCATGACTGATTTTAAAACTTGAAACTACTACTGGGCTCAATAAATTCACCCACATAAAAGTATAAGTAGATAGGAGTCTAGACTTGAGAATTAAGCAAAGTTATAATGGGATACTATTTGGGCGGAAGACCCTCCAGGAATACCAGGGCTAGAGACTGGATTGAGAAGTAAAAACAAATATGAAGAAGGCAGTGACAAACACTTCCGTATTTCCACCAAGAAAGCAATATGGGCATGTATGTGTAGCCATCAGAAGTCAAGGTCAGCTCACAGGACACTCGACTTAAGAAGTACTTCCATATTGTATCCAGAACCAAAAGTTATTGATTCTGAACATTTGTAAATAAAATGTGTTTCTGGACTTTGGTAATATGCTTATGATGACCAAAAATTGTTACTGATTGGATCTGAAAAAAGTATTAGAAAAAAACTGGATAGCCACCAGTTAGCAGCCCCCATCACATCCAAAATTTTCCTGAGTTTCCATTGTTGAATAAGATTTCTTGGAAGAGGAGTGAACAGGAAAAGTCATCCTATACTAAAATCCATTTGAATATCTAAATTTATTGATATAATTTAGGCTTGTATTTGAAAGGCTATGTTATGCATCTTCAGATGTCTGAGCATATTTTTTGAAGCTTTTTTTTTTAAGTATGTTTGTGTAGCCATCAAAAGTCAAGCTCAGTTCACAAGAGAATTGACTTGTAAATAGATCCTTATTGCATCCAGAATCAAGGATTATAAAATTCTGAACATTCGTCCTAAATAAATGTATTCTGGACTTTGGTGATATGTATGTGATGACAAATAAGTTAATGATTCTGCCTGAAAAATCAAATTAGTGTCTCTTTTTTATCTCTTACCATGTGGTCTACTTTAAAAACATTCTTCACTGTCATTTTCCTCTCCAGAGGATTGTTTTCTAAAGCCTTGAGTGTTCCATGTTGCTTATATTGTTCTTGAACAGAAAGTTGTCAGCAGAAAGTTTGTTTCCATTTTTTTAACTAAGCATTTTTTTAAGTAAGCAACATTTTTTTAAGTAAGCAACATTTTTCTTTCCTAATAGTAAAATGTTTATTTACTGTTTAAGCAATTATGGTACATCTGTTAATTTTATAAAAATAATTTTAGTATCTCAGGGAAATGTCTAAACACAAATGCTATTGTGCTTACTGTGACTCATTCCTTGATCATGTCTGGATTGGACTATTATAACGCATTCTACATGGGGCTACATTTCAAAATTATCTAAAAGCATCTTTGGTGGTTCAAAATACAGTGACACAGGCAATTATGGGCACCTTTCATTCAGTGCATATAACACCTCTACTCCATAAGCTGCATTAGTCGCCAGTATGCTTCCATGCTCAATTCAAGGTGCTGATAGGGGTCTATAAGCCCTTCATAGAATGGGACTAGATTACTAGTGGGACCATCTCTCCACAGCTGTAGCTACCTGTTCTGTGAAGTCCATTAGGAGAATCATATACTGGCTCTGGTGGGTTCTGGAAGAGAGCCTTTTATGTACCAGCACCTGCCTTCTGGAATATTATTGCCCCAGAGATTATTATCCTTGCCCCAATTCTATTGGCTTTCCATAAGGCTTTAAAAACCTGGGTTGATTGGGGACTTGGTTGTGTGGTTGAGCCCATATCTTGGCTACATTTATGATGGTGGTTGACATTATCTTTGGATCTTATATTTCTTATTTCTTATTTGTTTTTTTTAATTTTTTTTAATATTATTTTTATTTTCTGTTATCTGCCCAGACTCAGTCTTTGAGAAGGGGTTATATAAATTGAATAAATAAATAAAAACGATGTCTCAAGATGGTAGGCTTTCTGACTGAGCCTATGTAATTTTTGGAATAACAGGTTTTTTGTTTTGTCTCTTGTATATACTGTTTTACTAGGCATTCTTTGAACAATACAACAATGAATAATATAAAAAGTGGTCTTTATACAAATAATTAGGGAGAAACCAGTCACATGTTTCCATATATGCGTGGAGTGATTGTAGTTGTATTTGGGAGTCTGACAGTCCATAGAGGAAAAAAAAGTGATCTTTTGCTTTTGGACAACAGCTTGTTTTTCTGTACCTTATAATCTCTACTATTTATTTTAGAGCTATACGCTTCAACAGTTTGGGAGATATATTGCATCAGTGCAACACTGCTCTGCTGTCCATTAAAACTATTACTATTATTGCCGTTATTTTGCATTTGTGCAAGATATAAAATACAATATACAATTTCTGAATCATTTTACAAGAACACACAGCCCTAGTATATTTTTAAAACAGTTTCAAATCATTATACTTCACCTTATCTTTCAACAACAAAAAGATTAATTGAATCCAGTTTAGAAACTGGCAGTCTCATACCTCTTACCATAAAAGGTTGGTATATTACAGCTGAGAATCTTTGCAGTTAAAGTGGAAGCACAATTTAGTTAGTTTCTAAATTATCACTTCAGTGTCTTGGTTTAGAAAACACTTATTGAAGTAATGCATGTCTTCTTGCACTTTAATGTTCTAATTCTGGAGACGTAGTACTTACTAGGAAATTTAAAAAATGTAAGTGTAGGGAAATTTATTTTCTACTTTCTGGTTATAATCACACATTTCTGTTTGTTTTATTGGCACATAAGAAACAGCTAGTGGAAGAATAAATGAAAATAAGTGAGAAACCTTGTGTGGCCATCCAATAAAATATAACCAAAGCTTGGGGTTGTGTGTACTTGCCAACTCCTTGTTTATGTGTTCAGAACCTCCATGATTTTAAATTGAAATATTTATACTGGTGAAATTTTAAAATAAAATGGGCACATTTATTTATAAACTAAATAAGGGGACTTTGAAATTAGAGTATTTTGAATATAGGACCTATTCTCATTTATATTTAGTATAGTAAAATTCATATATTTATGCTTCTTGATCCCAGTGCAAACAGCTGTCTTCTCTTTCATTATTCCTTCTTTTCTTTCACATAAAACCCCATCAATTTTAGAAATGAGTTGTCTCATTTTAAAGACAGTTTAATTCTCATTATACTGATTTTTCTTAGAATTTAGCCCAAGGCCAATATGTATTAAAATTTTGCACAGTCAAATACAAGTGAGCTGCACACAACTATTTGGGAGAAAAATATATAGGACTGGTTTTAGGTGAATTGGCAATCAAACAGAAGCTAAAGAATAAGTATTTCATATGATTTTTGCATATGTTTATAATTTTTATCTCTTATTTTTAGTGATTGGTTTGTATCTGAGAATTGTATTCTTATCATGCTACAGAATAGAAATGGTTCAGTTAAAGTTTAATTGTAAGTTAAATTTCCCAGCTTTTGCACAAATAGTGGCAAATCTACAATTATTCCCAAAAAAAATGTAGATTGTATTCTGGTTTTTGGATTGAATCCAGTTTAGACTTTCATTTACCAGTGTCATTCCAATATGTTTTCATTTTCAATTTACTCTCAAGAAAATTGAAATGTCTACACTTCAGTCAATTTTTGAAAGGTACTATTTATTCAAATTATTGAAGACTTTCTAAGAGTTAGGGTTCTGAGGCAGCAATATTCACCTTGGAACAGGTTTTCACACTTAAGTGCTATCAATAGTTCATATTACTAAAAATGATAATTTGTTACATCCTTAAAAAATACAATTATTATCTTAAACTTGATTTGTATATCAATCACAGCTTATATATTACTTAGTTTTAGATGTTCCTCAAATGAAGCTGTAATGAAAGCTATATTATATTTGAAAACTTTAAAATGTGAGTGCTATATACATGCTATAACAATATTCGCTATTCACAATTTCTTTTAACACCTCAGTGCTTAGGGGTTTATTACTAATGCAATTCAGTTGTTTAATCTTGTTTAATCAGGTAAATTGCTGGCCAAAAACTCAGAGACTGTGAGTTCATGGACTCACATAGGCATGGCAAGCAGGACTTGGGGCCATCATTTTTTCTCAGCCCAACCCACCTCACAGGGTTGATGTGAGAAAAATAGGCAAGATATTAGGTATATTTGCTGCCTTGAGTTATCTATTAAAAGGCAGTGTAAATATAAATATAATTCCCTTAGTGTTTAATTAATTAAAATACATATTGTTTGGATTTTGGCACAGTCATTTTATGGACATGCTCTTGTCACAAACAAATAAAACATAATTCGGTTTATCTTGAAGTAACCTTTAATATAACATGCTAACATAGCCAAGAAGATGGAAAGAGTGCAGGTCTCTGTACCATAAAAACCAGAGGATTTAAGACTATATTTCTCCGTATGCTGTATATACCTTCCTATAGCATGAAAACTTTTTAAAATGTTGTTGTCCTTCCAAAACTGTTTTTAATGCAGTCTAGGAACCAATTGTGGAAACAAATTCCCATCTAGGGGAATTTGTGGGATTACCCATCTTGGTGTACCTTGAGAAACTATATCCCACCTTCATTGTTGTTCTATATTGATAATTATAATTGAAGAGTTACCGAACACTACTTTCAAATTCTTCCATTTTTATAGGCTTTATGTTAGATCTTAAATGCAAACAAGGCTTTGATATTAATAAATTTTGTACATGTTAACGGTACTATCCAAGCATTGATGAATTGTATCTAGCGGTGTTTTTCACCAGTTGTGCTGAAACATCTAACAAGCCTTGGCAACATGGGGTAGGAAATAGGACTATTACAAAAGAGACACTCAGAGTAACTCCACTTGATTATGCTGGATAAAAGCTGACCTGGGGAATTACTATAGTACTCTTTACAGGCTTTATGGTTTACCATAGTAGCAACAAAGACTCTTTCAGAAATCCAAGTGGTTCTTAGAGTTTGCCTATCTCACAGGGCTTGACATCATTGGCAATAGCTTGGGCAGTATCGAACCTAAGGGCAATAGGAAATTCCTCTGAAGGCTTCATTGAGTCTTTTTTTCTTTTACAGGTCGTTTGTATGCTATGCAGACAGGCATGAAGATTGATAGTAAAAATCCAGAGTGTCGTAAATTCTTATGCAAACTAATGGATCAGCTTGAAACTGTAAGTTTCTTGTTATGTAACCGGTAATAATAAAAGCATGAATTAAGTTGCAATATATCTGTTCTTAATTAGGTAGTATTTATTTCAAAAAGAACAATTTCCATCTTTTGCTGCTTCATATGGATGAAATTGACTTGGGTTTCTGATTTGCCAGTGAAAGCAATTTCCTGCAGTATTTGAAAACTCCTCATTCCAGAAAAATATGGTTTGTAAATTGGTCTAATGAATATGTATTATTTATTCATTTTTGTTATATTTAAATATATCGATCTCACTGTGGTGATATTGGCCAAACATTTGAAATCATAACATATTCATATACATTTCCACTGCATTGAATGTATACCATATTATATCTGGAATTGTATTCTAGCAGTGTTTTTATATGGAATTACCTTAAGAATTATAAAATCTGAGGTGTATTAATTATAAAAGTTTTTCATGATCAATTTTGGAAGTGCACATGTGTGAGTTTTGACTAAGTATAAAGCTTTCACCAGTTGCAAGTTCTATGCAAAATATAACAATATAATGAATCAACCAATTTTGTGTTTAGAATTCCTTACGTAATTCTCAATTTGATATTTATGGGATGAATAAGAAAACTGAAGGCCTATTCTCAGAAGACAGGCAAATTAGTAAAATTTTTGGTTATGGAGTTTAACAAGGCATTGATAACATGGATTTAAATATATTTTTGCAGACTTGAGTCTAGCAGTTACATTTCTGTGCTCCCTACAACATTCTGCCCTCCTGTGGATTTTGCTGTCTACACAGTCCATTCAATGATATTGTTGATTTTGATGTCCATTTTTTTTACAATTGTTTGAATTATAAAATTGAAGTACAGTGATGGAGTAGAGAAGAGTGGGCATATAAGACATTCCTGATCTATTAATTAAGAGCAATGGAATGTGATTTAAATTGAACTTTTATATGCTGCCAGCACCATCAGTGTTATACTTCATTCTGATTTCTACATTTTTAAAAGTTGTACTAAGTCATCTCCCCTCTTTTTTTTTCAATCTTTTTGGCAACATAAGAAATGTAAGGGAGGGCAAATGTTCATGGTGTTGTCTTGTAAGGATAAACTAGGGTTTCCCTAAATCCCAACAGTGACGCTATTCAGCAGCTCAACATCCATCTGTAACATCTTTGAAAACAGCTCTTTGAATTGCAAAGACTGCTTGACTAAGCATTCCTGTAATTCTTCAGGTCTTTGGCACAATTAAATTAGCTATCAAGTGTCCATTTAATTAATCCTTTATATTAAATGTCGCATGCTGTTCTACAAGAGGTTATGTAGTTCTGTTGCATTCACTGGCATGAATTAGTAGGTTATGAATTAAATATTATTGAATCTTTCTACATTAGGGTAGAGTGTGAAGGTAAGTTGTCATACAGCTAGAATTGAACTGACTCTGAGTGTTATCTATTTTGTGGCATAGAATGAAGTTTATCTGAGCATTTTTGAATTTATAAGTTTCATTTTCTTTAAATAAAGATTTCTAATATTTCTAATATTGTAATATTAACCAATTTTGTTGTATCATGATGTACAATCACAATAAAGGTGTTGAACTTTGTAGTTTATAATGTGAATGAAATTAAATATAATAACAATTGAGGGTGGAGGTTCGTTCTCCGAACTTGTGGGTTGGTTTCCAAACATTTCGTTTCCCAGCTAGGTAACATCCTCAGCGGAATTTAGGGGATGTCAGTGTAGGTGTTCTTCTGCTTATAAGGGTTTCGTGTGGCAAGTAGGTCTTGTGATGGGTGACTTCCCCTTCACAAGACTACTGACCACACAAAGTCCTTGCAAGCAGAAGAACATAACACTGACATTCCCTAAATTCTGCTGATGTTGCTACCTAACTTAGTAACAAAACGTTCGTAAACCAACCCACAAGCTTGGAGAATGAACGTCCACTCTCATCCTATACCCGAGCTACAGATATTTGCCATTATCACATAGCGACCCTTTTGGAAACAGAAGACTTTCTGCATGATAGTTGATTATATCTTGGTAGGATTTGGTGCCCAAACAAGTATTACAACTTCTGCTGCTTATAGTCTCTTCTAGACAAATAGTGTAGAAATGTGCTGATTAAACAGATTCTTCAAAATGATCAGTAATGGTTGTTTATTAGTATCAGTAGACACCCACAGGATACATTTGTAGACTTTAGACCTACCATGTAGTTTTTATGAATAATGTTTGGTAACACTGATTCACAGCAACCACAAGGATCAGAATATTATCTTGATGCCATCTGCATACTTAGCCCGTTAGCCAGATGAGTCTAGAAGACATATCTGATGTTTCATCTTGCATAATTATCCCAAATGAGCACAGTTTGATTCTATGATTCTATGAGTTCTGAGAAAGTGGATGGGGTTTTCTGCAACTTTAACAAAACTCCTTGTAGTTTGGACTCCTTTCCTTTGCAGTTGGTGAAAGCCTCCAGGAGTTGACAGAAAGTTGAGTCAACACAATGTTAAATCCATCTACTACTGTAAGTCTTTCTAAAAGAGACATTTGTATGCCCTCCTTAAGAAACCATCATATGAGCCTGAATAGACAATTTTCAAACTGTCTGCTAGTGCATTTTCATGGGAAAGATTGTTAAGAAAATTGTGGGGCTGAAACTTCAACAAGCTCTGGAAGAAATGAATTATATGAACCATTTCATACAGGACAAGATACAGGAACAGTTAGTGATTGTTCTTGTGAATGTACACTCAGGAGACTAAGATAGATATATTGTAACGGTCATAGTATGCTTGATCTGTCAGTAGACTTCAAACATCAATCATGGTAACTTCTGGGTGCATCTGAGGATTGGATATCAAGGACACTATTTTGCAAGGATTGTCCTCCTTCATAAAATGATGATTCCAATTGGGAAGGAGAGATTTAGCCCTAAGCTGTTGAAATATTGTCCATTTACCTGGAGACTATTTAGCTCTGGATGAAGAGGAACAAGTTAATATTTAATTGCAGCAAGACAGTCTGCATTTGAAAGCCTGATGATTCCAATGAAATACCATATTTAGTTTGGAACGGGATTGTACTTCGCCAAATACAACTGGTTCATAATTTAGGAATCCTCTTGGATTCATGGTTTTGATTCAGGAATGGATGGTAGCTGTGACCTTTGCATTGCTTCATCCTGTGTACTAGTTGCAATCTTTTCTGGAATGGGAGGCTTTGATTATCTCTCATTTGGATTGCTGCAACTCACACTATATGAGCAGTTTTTAAAGTGCCTTTAGAAGCTGCAGCTGATCCAAAATATGGTGGCTCAAATAATGATGGAGCACTTAAAGACATCCATGTAGCAATTCTACTTTGGAAGCTGTAAAGTGGCTTCTCAGTACAATTCAACATACTGGTTGTTAATTTTAAAGTTCTTCTTAATTCAAGGCCTGTATATGTGCAGGATCACCTCCTGGGAGTATGTACTCATCCAAATAAGATCGACTAGGATGGGGTTGGCTCTACACAGCTCTTGGTTTTAGGGTGTCACCTAGTGATGCCATGGAAGTCTATTTTAAATATCAGTTCTTAGTTTTATGTGGTTTTAGCTTTAAATTTTGACTGTTTTATTCCCAAATTATGGGTTTGAGGAATTGTATGCCACTCATAGTTTATTGGAGTAACCTATAAGTCCAGTAAATAAATAGACACACCAAGGATTTTCATTATGTGACTTAGAAAATATATTTGATACCCCCAGGTTTCTTTGTAGGACTTCATATTTCCTCAACTGCTTTTCCATTTCCACTGAGCCATGGTGGTACAGTGGATAGAATGGAGTATTGCAGGCTAACTCTGCCCACAGCCAGGAGTTGATCCTGACTGGCTCAAGGTTAACTCGACCTTCCATCCTTTTGAGGTCAGTAAAGTGAGGTCCCAGATGCTGACTCTGTAAACTGCTTAAAGTGCTGTAAAGCAATATGAAGCAGTATATATAACAGCTATTGCTATTTAAGATAAGTGGATAGAAGAAGGAAATAACCTAATGAAAAAAAAATGTTATTTTTCAGCATGCCCAAATGTAGCTTTAAAAATGTAATTTTCTGCATGCCCATACAGGTTTGCTTGAGCTATACATTATTTCCCTTGCTCATCCTATATGCATGTTATTCATCCGTGTCAGTGCGAAGACAAGAAGTCAGTTTGAGATCTTCAGTTTGTTTTAATAACTACAGTATGAGTGAATTAAATTTTGAAAACAAAAGACTTGGAATTTTATTATAATTACTATAATTTATACCCTCTATTTCTAAATCATGGGAAGGAGTAAAATCTAACTAGTCAAGTTGCACTGATAAGAACAAAATGTAAAAGTGGCCGCCTTATTCTCCCTGTTGACATAAGTAAAGTTTGCAACCCAACTTGAGAAGCAGAAATCCCGATTTGCTCCTATAGTTACAATATGGGGCCTAATAAATAACCAGCTGAATTGTGTATTTTTTTTAGATGAAGAAACAGCTTGGCGATAATGAAGCAATTACTCAGGAAATAGTTGGTTGTGCCCATGTGGAGAATTATGCATTGAAAATGTTTCTTTATGCTGATAATGAAGATCGTGCTGGTCAGTTTCACAAGTAGGTAGCAAAAGAAAATACATATTGTATGTAATAATGAGCTATTGAAGCAATGCAGCCTAAATTTGACCTAAATAAAAAGCCAGCTTGGCTAGTGGTTAAGGCACCAGACTAGAAGGCAGGAGACTGTGAGTACAAATCCCGCCTTCACCAAGAAAACCAACTGGGTGACTTTGAACCAGTCACTTTCTCTTAGCCCAGTCCACCTCACAGGGTTATTGTGGTGCGGGAAATACGAGGAAGAAAGTGTATTGGATATGTTCGCTGCCTTGAGTTATTTGTAAATATAAAGGTGGGATACAAATAAATAAAAATGTAAAAATTGGCATGTTGCATAAAACTCTGGAAAACTATTAGAATGAATGGTTATAGAAATAATGTAACTTGGAAATGTTCTCAGTTCTGCCCTTGCAAATGAGATTAATGTAAAAAAAATGTACTTGTCTAATTATTTGTCAAATGTGTATTTTTTATTTTTATTCCCATTCTGAAAAAAACTATTTTTTCCAGAAACATGATTAAATCCTTTTATACTGCAAGTCTTCTAATAGATGTCCTGACAGTATTTGGAGAACTAACAGACGAGGTAAGTAAAAGGTGTTATAGATCATAAAATACGGACAACGGAAACCATTTTTAACATTGTAATTTAATCATCTTAAATTTGTACCTAACTATCCTGGTTACATATTAATTATAAGAAAAGTCATATTTAGTAGCCATTATATTAATTGCAGATGGAGAATTCTAATGCAAATGCAACAGGTTTCTTTGGGCTTTGGAGAAATCTATTTCCAGAATCCTCTATGAAGAAGCATTGTCAATGAAATGCATTATCATTGTTTACAGATTAGAACAAAACTATGGAATATTACCATATGTCCAATTTTTTAAATGTCTAACCAGAATTAGCATACTCCAAGAAGGAGCAACAGAAATGTGAGATATTTTGCAATGGCCAGAAGTGCTTTACATCTCTTAAAGCACCTGTTCCATAGTCTTTGTAATTTCAGACCATTGTTAAACAAACAATTATAAGTTGAAGACTACCTATAAATATATTGAGCCATACTTCAAATGCCTTTTTAACTTTTTTTTAATAAATAGCACTTTGGCTGGGAGATTCCATTGACATCTATGCAATAGTTACCTATGAAACCATCTGTCCTTTTAAATAAAAAAAATGTAATTTGTTATAGTAAATTATTTATATAATCATTATTAGATTTTGGCTGCATTGGATTAGAATTAGATATGACAGATAGAAGAGGAAAGTAGAAACTATTGTAAAAACTGTTTCAAATTCTACATGCCAGCTTGCCTGTCAGTTTATTTATGTATGCAGGAGGTTTGATTGGATACGCTAAAGTATACATTTTAAGGAGTTCCATTTTTTTCCACTTAGCTGTTGGTGATTAAAATTGAAGGAATTGTATAAGATGAAAAGCCATCTCAGAAATTCATGAAGTTAATATAGGCAGATTTCAGAAGTAATTCTGGATGAAAACATACTAAAATGATAATTAAATGCACATTAAACTCACCTCCCAGAAGCAAGACACAAAGATTCCTTGAAACTTATAATAAAGACACAGCTTCTGAGATTGAATAAGTACATTTTCAGTTCACATATAATATACTTGGCAAAAACCAGATAAATTGAATGATTTTTTTCAGGTTCATTATATTTCTCTGGTAGAGAAAGGAATTAGGATATATCTGAAGTTTTTTTTAAAACCATACTATACTGTATACTTGGTTTTTTAGAAATATTATATAGACATGCTAGACTTTTGGTTTAATGCCACTCTTGAGGCAAGACAGATTATTCCTGTTGAGATTCAAAGTTATGACCTTCTCTACTCAGCAATCACAAATGTTCCAAAGAGTAAATAACCTAGCATCCGTAAGAACTGGGCTGCATTCCTGTTATTGTGACTGTTTCCTGTTGAAAATTTACTTAGGAAAGTACTATTTTCTGAATAGTAAAAAAGTTATAGAAAACAATAAAGCTTTTGGGTTGCTACCTGGTTAAAAAAAAATGAATGAGAGAAAAATAATAGATTCACAACAGTTTTATTGTTGAAGCCTGAAATGATCTGAAAGAAATTACAATTATTGAGCCAAAAGGAATTGCATGTTGTTGCTAAGGACTGTCTAGTAAATTGCTTGCTTCAAGGCTTCATCCTGTAAAATTCAGGACACTTCTATCATTTATCTTCTTCCCAAATATCCAGCCTGTAGCTAACTCTTTAGTGACACCGTCCCAAACATTTTTATTTAAGGAAAAATTGATTTAAAAAGCCTCTGCTGAGAGAAGTGCAAATAGTTATGACTCTAAAATAAACTTTTTGTTCTCCCTCTGCAAAAAAACATGTTTTGAGGGCTAAGAGTCTCTCAGAGGAATGTTAGTGTATAGATTTAAAGGATGAAGAGTTGTTCATACCAAATATGAGAGAATAGTTTCTATTTTATTATGTAAATTTTGGAATTGTTTTTAATAATGCCCATTTTGGAATTTCAAGGTTATAAACTGAATCTGTAGGCCTAGAAATTTTGACTACTTATTAATGATATTAAAGTTACTTCATAAATACCTTCCTTAATGGGCCAGATGATACAGTGGATGCTGAACTAAAAGGAAAGACACCCTACTCTCTTGTCATCTTTTTTTTATGCAGCAGGAGATAGGAAGCAATAGCTTCCCGTGTCTTTATATCCCTATGCAGAATAGAGGCAAAAGTCATTATTCCCTTATCATGGACAGAATAGCCTTTCACTGTATGCCTTCTTTATTAGGATGACTTCCAGGATGTGCTAGACAAAGCATCAGCTGTACTTTGCCCATATTCCCCATTCCCATATGGAGAAGTTCCCTGAACATTTAATCCATTTTACAACTTTTTCAATGGATGCAGATATATAATGCATCATGAAACAGATATAGTGGGGAACAAGAACTTCATCTAAGATAGCTGTATCTATCCATTTGGCCTAGGTTTTCCTTTCACACTATAGATTGTAAAAATGCGAGTTAGAAGACCAGTAAAAGTTCATATTGCAGGTCTTATTTTATAGGGAATAAGCATAGCAGAATTAAGCGGTAACTAATATATGCGATTTAAATTTTTAAATTTGTATAGAAGCTCTTCTATTTTACTTTTCAATTTTGAATTTCTGCAATCTAAGACATGAACAAATTTAAATTATAAATTCTCCATTAACTTTCTAGAATGTTCAGCACAGAAAATATGCCCGGTGGAAGGCAACATATATTCATAACTGTCTAAAAAATGGAGAGACTCCACAATCTGGACCTGTTGGAATGGAAGAAGAATTTGGTAACATTACTGCTAATGTTTTGATAAATATAAATAGCATATATTCCTGGCAAATAGATGGAGAAGAAATGGAGGTAGTGGCAGATTTTATTTTCCTGGGCTCCAAGATCACCGCAGATGGGGATTACAGCCAAGAAATTAAAAGATGCTTGCTCCTGGGGAGGAAAGCTATGGCAAATCTAGACAGCACACTAAAAAGCAGAGAAATCACCCTGCCGACAAAAGTGCGTATAGTCAAGGCTATGGTTTTCCCAGTTGCAATGTATGGCTGTGAAAGCTGGACCATAAGGAAGGCTGAGTGCCAAAGAATTGAGGCCTTTGAACTATGGTGCTGGAGAAGACTCCTGCGAGTCCCTTGGACTGCAAGGCAATCAAACTGGTCAGTCCTAGAGGAGATCAACCCTGACTGCTCTTTAGAAGTCCAGATCCTGAAGATGAAACTCAAATGCTTTGGCCACCTAATGAAAAGGAAGGACTCACTGGAGAAGAGCCTAATGCTGGGAATGACTGAGGGCAAAAGAAGAAAGGGATGGCAGAGAATGAGTTTGCTGGATGGAGTCACTGAAGCAGTCGGCGTGAGCTTAAATGGATTGTGGGGGATGGTAGAGGACAGGAAGGCCTGGAGGAATGTTGTCCATGGGGTTGCGATGGGTTGGACACGACCTAGCGACTAACAACAAAGCATCAGTCAAAAAGCTCCACTACAGATAAGCACCTTTTGCTTCCAAAAGTTAAAGAAGTTGTCCTTTTGCCCTTCTACATAAACTGTAAATGAAGCAAATGGGCTATGTATGCAAAGAAGCCCCCTTCATGAACTTAACTTTAGTGTTACAGGAAGGCTGAACACCAGGAGAACATTCAGTGCTGAGGTGGGCTGCCTTATTGCAAAGAGGCAAAGGTGAAGTGGACTAATTCTGCTCTGCAGATGCCAATTAAAGGTATTAATATTTAAAATCACAGAAATAAATGACCATCCGAGACCTAAAATCCTGGACTTCCTTTCTTTCCCTCAATTTTCTATGATCTTATGCAAAATCATGACTTCACTCGCTGCTCTAGAACGCCGTGCACTTTTAATAACAACCACTGTGATTTAAACGTTGCATACTTCTATAGAGAGAAACACACTGAAAAATTAAACAGTGACAATTTACCCCGATCTCTAAGTATGACAGGAAAGCCATCTCCTTTCGTTGGTTAAATATATAACTTCTCCCAGCCTGAGACATAAGAACGTTGCCTAAGTAGGTCAGATTTGAGCTCGGGCTTTTCAAATGACATGAAAGCATACGCCATGAATATGCACTTCAAAGCCAAGAGCCCATTTTGTGTGCACATTTTGTTCCTGATAAGTTTTCCATCTGTTTTAATGCCATGGCTGTGTTACAGTGGCATGTTCTCAGACTCTGGATCTTTGACAACTCTGGAGGCTTTATTTTTTATTTATTTTTTCATCTGGCAGGTAAAGGAGATAATTGGGAGACCTTTCAGACAGGCTTGGAGGAGGGGCATGGTTCAGAACTAAACAAAAATGAAGAATATACTTCCTTACTGCTTTGTTGTTGGGACCAATTTGATTGGGTGCCAAGAGTTGAAAGCGAGTGGCCTGCTTCTGAAAGGCCCTTTCAACAACCCACCTGAAATGGAAGAACTTGAGAGTATCCTGCTCACTCTATCATCCCTGGCAGTGCAGTTCAGAATCTGGGGTTTCGACATCTTTCGTTTCCTTTCATCAGAAATAGCGCAAAATGATTTATCTGTCACTTTTTCAAGTGATGCATTACTGACTTCTTCATGTCTCTCTAAAAGAGAAGGAAGGTTTCCCACTTAACGTGTCACTCAAGCCACCCACCTACCCTCCTACAGCTTGCAGCTGGGTAACTTAATAAAGAAAAGGAAAAGGAAAGGAAAAAGAAGATTTAATGTGGAGTCCAAAACTGTGGGCATTGTCATGTTTTATTACTGATATTTTGCTCCAACAAAAGAAAACCAATTTGGTCTAGTAGTTAAGGCACCAGGCTACAAACCAGGAGGCTGTAAATACTAGTCTCACTTAGGCATGAAAGCCAGCTGGGTGACTTTGGGCCACTCATTTACTCTCAGCCCAAACCATCTCAAAGGTTGCTGTTGTGGGAAAAATAGGAGAAGGAGGGGGTATTAGGTATGTTTGCTGCCTTAAGTTACTAATAAAAATAAAAGGCAGGATAATAAATACATTTTTTAAAAAAATCTAGTCATAAGGAGCAATAGTACATGAATAAGTTACAGTATATTTTAAAGTATTGTGTACAAAACAAAATTTTGATTTTGTTTAAAACAAGTACAGTACACAGGGAAGGAAAATCTAGTAGGAGGAGATTCAATTTCTTCTGTTGATGAATGGGAATTATCTAGACATCCCATATTCCATCCGAAGCCCTCGGTTCCATGAGGGATATCAATCTTAGAGCTCCTATTTCTTAATTGCTTAACAGCAGTGTGACCATAAAGTCTAGTACTAGGACCCCTGTGACTCCCCCAAGATCCTCTTGGGTCATGAAGTCTATTTGCCATTTTATATTGAAAAATAATACAATATTAAAATCCCATCTGTTGTGAGAAGTGATAGTGGCAGCAAATGGTTCATTTTTAAACGATCCATTTATGGTAAATATTGATAAATATAACTCATGCAAACAAAAGCTCTTTTGGAGCCCTCCCTAATTTTTAAAAGTGGGAAGGGGTCTTGAGAGGAAAAAAAAGATTAAGAAACACTGAATTAGAGAAACTTTCCTTGAGATTTCAATTCCAGAATTCCTATTGAACATAACAAGGAATTTAAGTCCGACACGTTTGAAAATAGGGCAATAACTTGAAGCCTGCAGAGGAAGATCAGAAGGTGATAGACAGGTGTACATTAATAGTCCTTCCTGGCACAGTATTTTGTTCAAATTTACTGGGACAAATTCTATATGTTGAGTGTTATGTATTGATTCTGTTATAATATCTTTGCGCTGAGTGACTTCTCATGCAAACCTATTTTTATCTATATCTTAAGCAATATGTTTATAGGCTATTGCCAACCTATGTTCACTAGGATTTTTTTGTGGCCATTAATTTATAGAATATTGTTCCCAGGGGAGTCGACCTAGCATTTTCTTCCTTCTACTTCTGAAAAATGATCAAGTCATTTCCATTCCAGAAACCATGAGATTCAGGAAAAGTTTGAATATTTATACTCTTAAGATAAACAGCAATAGATTGCTGACTCATGTGTCTAATTTGCATGTTTAGCTTTAAAACCTTATCTGAGTCATGATTTCATTTATTGTCTATTTGATGAAATTTAATTGATAGTGATCGAAATGTTATATTTGAAATGTTATAATTTTGTAATTTTAATAAAATGATACGTTATAAGAACCTGGAGCCATAACTTCTCGGCAGCTGAATATGATTCCCCAATTTATTTAACTGAACAATTTATATAATTATATTATCTCATGGTGGTGACTTTAGGCAGCATGTAGAGGGTGTTAGTATGGTCTTGGTCTTCAGAAATGTCTTAAAACACTGGCTTTCTAAATGGGCCAAAAGTGATTTCTAATCCTGACCAGTGGGCAATAGATAGCTGGTATTTAACTGTATTCCTGTCTCTAATATATTATATTTATGTACAATAAGTGGTTTCTGTGCTATTTGAATGTGGTCGCCACCTAGAGTCTTTAGATTTGGCAGCCTATATATCTAAACCAACAAATAATTCATGTAAATGTTACTAAGAGCTGCAGTGGCGCAGTACTGCAGGCTACTTCTGCTGACTGCCAGCTGCCTGCAATTTGGCAGTTCGAATCTCACCAGGCTCAAGGTTGATTCAGACTTCTGTCCTTTTGAGGTGGGTAAAATGAGGACCCAGATTGTTGGGGGCGATATGCTGACCTTGTAAACCGCTTAGAGGCGTATAAGTCTAAGTGCTATTGCTATTAGTCTAAAATGCAACTTAACTCACAAAGTGAGAATAATAGTGGAGGAGAAAATATAATGTATGCTGCACTGAAGTCCTGAAGGAAAGGTAGGATGTAAACTTAACAACCGCAAAACATACACACACTTTCTTCTTAGTGGGATTGTCACCATCCTGTATATGATTTGTTTTGTATTCTATTTCAGCTAAATTTCCTTGGACTTTTCAAACTAGTTCACAAGAAGAAACATAACGTGCTCTTGAAAATGACGGCGCACACCCAACGCTTAAAACCAACATCAAACCAGCATTTATATAAATGATTGTCTTTGTGGGAGCATCTTCAGGCTTGCAGGACCGAATCCCACCAATTATTAGTGCCCGTGAGAGCTAGTGTATCATTTAAAAAAGGATAGCACAACTTCTTGATGGTGTTTTTGCAATTCTGTTTGGCCCGTGAGGTCAGAGTGGCTGACCACTTGTTTTTGACCTCTGGGAAACAATATAAAGAAGAAAAGAGAAAAGCTTGCTTGCATTGGCTAAAATAGGGAAAGAGTTTGAACTCACCGATCAGAATGGACGACAGCTCCAGTCTTGGGATCAATGACATGGACAATGATACCCCGATGCCCCCAGCTTCTTTCGAAGTAATAGCCTCCTTCTTCCAATCCCCCTGGATTCAGAGTCTTGTTTAAGAAAGTCCAGGACAGCTTTCGCTCACCGTGAACCTCAAGAGTCCCGCCATTAATGACGCCAATGAACTTTCGCCCAAAGTAAGTGTCAGGTTGGCTGCCATCATCAGCCCTGTGTGGTTAATTGGAATAGCATTTTATTTTCACACCTTTGGGAATTGCTGTACAGCAGCCGCCAAACAACAGAGTGCATCGGTTGAAATCATCAAATAAAGGATGATTCATGGATGAATAAATGTTTTCCGAAAGCAGCAGAAAATAAAATCAGAAAAATAAAGGAAGACCATTTATTATGTTGCAGCAGAAACAGGAAAGGGCCCCCGAAAAATAAAATTCTTTCACTAGACACAAAAAGAAACAGGATTTGTGAAGCAAGAGTTCCATAACATGGGGCGCTACTATTAAATAACTAGTAAGCAGCAAAAAGATTCAAACCGATCCTAGTCAGATGATCCAGATCTGAAGAAATCTTCCAAACAGTTCTACTTGCCTCTGAAGATATATCTTTGGAAGTACTATTCTCATTCCGATTCTCAATTACTCACTTTTACGATCTCAGAATTGCAATAGTTTGTAACCAAGTCTCCAAATATAACCCAAAGGTTGGATTGAGTAGGAACATATAAGAACAGAATTTTGTCTGGGCAATGATAGGGTCACATCTAACCCAAATCCTGCCCTTGGGGCCGCAAACCAAAACTCTCCACCAGAAAACCTAGGTAATTCCAATTGCATTCTATCTTAATAACCTTTAAATCAGTTTATTTTTATTCTTGGTGGTATCAGTTGTGATTTGTAATAATTCTACGTATTTCTACAGGGTCCAACTTTGAACTTGGAGCTACATCTGTAAAATTAATTCTCCTCTCATAAGCATCTTTCTTCTCAGTGCATTGTAGTAATTTCGGTGTTTAATGCACCAGATCTCTGCTCCTCCATCCATCCATCCAGAAATAAAAAAGCCTTGTGGGGGTTAATCTTCAAAATTATGGATGAGTTCGGTTTAATTACATACCGTCCATATAAGATGATTGTCAGGCTGCTCCGGAAAGGGCAGCTCTCACTCCCAATATGTAGTTCTCCATCATTTTCTATCCGTATATGACGAGTGCGCAAAACAATGGGGGCTGTGTTATCTTTAATCACTAGTTTTCCTAACAGAGGAGAAGCAAAAGGGGTATTTAGTTGGTTGACTTAAAACTGCAGCATAACGTTAAGATTTTCCTTCTATATTATCCATGCCTGGCCTTCTCAGTTGTGCTCTTTTGAAGGAAGGCAAATGATAAACATGGCCTACAATGCATATTTTAAATCTTCTGATTTTTTTTTCTTCCTTGCTGGATTCTGTCTAAACAAATTATCTGCAAAGAAAGACTTCCTTTTTTTTCAGAAGGGAAAAAAAATAATCAGATGGGTTAGCGCTGTCATTTGGTGATTCTTGTCTGTATCATCCACAGATAATTCACCCGCTGGTTTGGTTGACTCTTTCTTCGGACCGAGGCATTATCCAGATTGGGTAAAATGTGAACTAAGTGGATTGATCAGACTTCTATGTTATAGAGCAGAATTGTGAAATTAAAATCAGCAAATGTTTTTTTCTTGCTTCTCTGAAAGCGCATTTATCTAGATAGGTCCTCCTAGGCATGATTGCTGGAAATCTGAGCTTTATTATCTGATATTTCAGCACTTCTCCATAAGTGTCAGAACTTTCTTAAACACAACAACAACAACAAATGTAAGCCGATTTTATTTTGCCAATTTTCTCACTTCTGCAGAACACTAGGATAATACCTGACTATCTTCAGCTCAGATCACAATTCTTAATACATAAACCATAACTCAGTCACAACCGGGGCAAAATAACCATGAAAAGCAGCCAATTGGAACAATCTGAACAAAAGCAGCCGATTTGAAACAGTGAGCCACGGTGGCGCAGTGGTTAGAGTGCAGTACTGCAGGCTACTTCTGCTGACTGCCGGCTGCCTGCAATTTGGC
>JANHFL010010231.1:115794-126638 GCA_032468155.1 Oxyrhabdium leporinum | reverse complement strand
ACAGGTGTGAAAACGAGAACTCCTGCGTTCTGCTTCCATATGGCCGAATTTAAGCACATAAATGTCGACCTCGTGGATTAGAATTAGAATTACATTTGGAAGCTGCGAAGCTAGGCGTTATGTAAGCTAGTTCCCGCAAGCAATAACGAACAGGTGGCACTTGGGAGAAATGGACAGTTTTGAGAAAAAATGCAGATAACTTTTGTTTTGTTTTAGCAGCAAATAATCATTTTTTTTAATAGCTTAGTTCATTCCTGAGTGACCAGTGTATAATAACTGAAAATGTGTAATAAAGTCAGCTCTATCTAAACATAACACAAATTTGTAAAATGCACATAAGATGCAGAATTTATAGTTCATGTTCCAGTATAAAATTGCTTTACACTTTACTTTCATGACTGCAAGTAGCAAAGATACTAAAAGTTGTTTCAAACTATAAATAAAAACATTTTATGTACAAGACATTTTTGCAACAAAATAAACGTTCCGTTTGTAGATGTTATTTGGATCAAAGTCAGTCTACATACTGGATTTCATGAGTCAGTCCATTTTGTGCAGTTGTTCCAATTAACAATCTGGGTACCATATGCTGGGAAAGAGTCATACCTGTCTCAATGCATTCAAGTAGCACCATTTCAATGCCTCCATCTCCAGACTACCTTAATTTGACTTAAAAAAACCAAAAACCAACCTATCCTTTATCAATAAAGATACTTGCTAAAATTCTTAGTAAATCTCAGACTATGGAAGGAGAAATAAAACATTTGGGAAGGGCAACACTAATTAGACTATTTATAGAAAGTATATGGTAGAATGTGCAGAAATTTGAATAAAGCATGGCCTTGCTAGAAAAATCAACTCCTAACACACTTTCCAACTGTAGTTAGGTCAAAAACGGCCTGAATAGGATTTAGTGTTTTTCAAACTTGGCAACTTTAAAACATGTGGGCTTTAGCTCTTATGGTGACTGGGAATTCTGGGAACTGAAATCCACACATCTTACAGTTGCCAAATTTGAAGAACGCTGCTTTAGAGCAAAACTGACTTAAGCCTAAGGAACATTGCTAAGCAGGGAGATTTCAGAACTCTTTTTCCCCCTAATCTGTTTTGGCCTAGGGAAAAAAAAACAAAGAAACATTGTTGTGCATATGAAAACATCCCCTCTGTAAATCCAAAGTCTAACATTTCCTAATGATACAAATATCAGGAAATCAATAGTGCTGACATACTGGGCCTCAGTATTGGATCCCTTGGAGATATTTATCAAAGATTTTGCCAATCTCACAAAATCTATATAGTCATCTCAGCTGACAGTAGACACTTCTTTATGAGTTCATGAGAAACAGTTTCTGCCCCTCTACCTGAAAGGAGAAAATCCCCAAATCTTTCTGCTGATTCTCACATCTGAACGTTTTGGATATTTCCATAAAATAGCTGCCATGGTATGTAACCACGTATTAATACTGCAAATTGGCATTCATAGCAAAGGTTACTGGCTTCAAAATGATCAATGTGACTAGATGCTGAAAGCCCCTCCCTATTTTAGTACCCTTCACTTCCTTTGCATGCATATAAGAAGAGGCAGGGTTAACTTTCTATCCACCAGTCGTATCACCTTTGCTGTGTGTACCCCTGCCAGAAAGCAAACTACTGAGGTCATACCCCAATATTTCTTTCAAGCTTCCCAGAATCCTGCCATCTGGCTGCCTTTAACCTTTTCTGGATTGTAATTACTCACCTTTGTTTTCTAAGAATGCCTCTTAGATCAGTGGAAATGGGTATTTTCATATTTTTGGAAATACAAAATATATCTGAGGCTGATATGTTGATCTGAAGCATGCTAACTTCCTTTTAAAAAATAATAAAATTCAAAATAAAAATGATTGAGATAAAAAAATCTGGTAGTAGTGGTGGTGGTGATCATGGGAACACATTGAAGATCCAGGACTCAGAAAGCAAAGTCTAAGTCACATGCCATATACTATTTGGCCCTGCCATGTCTTACTTTCATCTACATCTAATCACTCTTTGTGCCATCTAAGCTTGCAGGGGTTCCCACATGTCCTTTTTTCCAAAACTAAGTGTTCATTTTATTACTGCCCGGTTATTTGGCAGGCTGTATTTGTATGACAATAAAGGAAAATGCAGGGTGACCATATCTAGCAAACTATATTTAAAATTAACTACTATACAAAAGGAGTATCAGATCATATGCAATGTAACCTAGGAAAAACCCTTTTTTATCAGACCAACACGTTGTTTCCAATGATGGCCCATAACAGCAATTCAAGAACAGATCTTCAGAACAATAATTAAAGCTTTGAGGCTAATTTGAAAAAAAAGAAGCAATCAGTCTAAAAGGAATGAAAAACCTTGAAGGAACTGCATGTCACATTTTGATTTTTAAATACATTTTATACCTTTCAGTAACATCAGCTGAGCAAAAATTATTGTCTCAAATTATTGTCTATTGGACTGCAGCCTCATTAGAGATTCAAAGAACTATGCACCTACATCTACATAAACAGTTTTAACCATTTCTAACATAGCAAAAGGGGGAAGGACGCTTGACATTCAAGGAAAATTTAAACATATCTCTGGGAACATCAAGGCTTTTGAACAGGCCTAACACTGCACAAGAGAGATCTGTGGGCCTTTCTCTATTCTTTCTGTGTGTACTATATTAGCATTGTCTCCGGAATAAAAGTAATAGTAAATAACAATAAATCCATCAGGGATTTCCAATTCATTAAAAGTTGATTTTTCAGGACATACTATTTATGTATGTGTGTGTATGTATCAAGGATTCATTTTTTCATGCATAGGTGTTCTCTTTATAAAGATTGGCTCTAATCAGGCTACATCTGGTCCTGATTAAGGCTTTTAAGTGGGACCCAGCAGATACTGAAATTAGAGTCCAGAGCCAAACTGAAGGTAATATAATGAAATGTCATAAATTATTTTACTACTTTTCATCGAACCGCCTACTTGTATTGCTAATATTTTGTCTAGGACTACTTTTAGCAACATTTTTAAACATTTTATTTATCAAATGTTTTGTATATTTATATAATTACTAATTTATACACAACTTTTCTTAACCTGAATTCAAACCCAACGTATCTTACAATTTGAATTCAGTAACTTGAATTCAACTTCAATGTTACAAATGAAACAGTTTGTTTTATTCTCAGAAAACTTGAAATCTAGCACTGGAGCCTACTAGCAGAAGGCCAGAACAGAAAAATTCAAATCTTTCTTTCTCCTTTTCTGCCCTTTCCTTTAACCAGCAACTTTTTCATATTTTTTTTGCAATCTCTATTACAGGTTTCCAGAGGCACCAAAAGATGGGAAAACTTTACCAATGGAAGAACTCACCTGGAGAGATTTCTCCACTAATGAAGCCAGGATAATTAAAAAAGCAAACAAACTTAAATGACTATTCTATGGTTTCCATTGTAATAATATACATTTGGCTGATTCTCTGATGTTTAAACAATTTCAAATATATATTGTGGCAGAAATGTCTTAAAAGTAACCTTCTAAAAAGTTATTTTGGAGATGGAAAAATATTCATCTGATGAATGGATGACACTGGCCCATAGTTTAATACTGATCATACTAAATAGATTTTATTATAAATCTAGCAGTGGTCTCTCTCTCTCTCTCTTCTACGTTTTTATAGTTTACAATGAAGCATTGGAAAGATTATGATAAAGAAATATATTTAAATGGTCATCACTTTCTTTTTTTCAAAATCAGGCAAGGAATTAATCAAGTATACTTAAATAATTATTAGAATTATTCAAAGAACTATTCAAGCATGTTCATTTCGGAAAGTATATTAGGGAAGCTGCTAGTTTGTCAGTTTTTCATAATTCCATGTAGAGAAACACATGCATTTTTAAAATCCTGAAGATTTTATTTCAGGAAACGTATTGTTTCACAGCACAGAGAACTATTCAGTCAAGTCAGGATAGTTTTTTTGAAAATAAGCAGACTGTGGAAAATACGGCACTACACCAATTAAAAATCATTGCTCAACACCAATTTTTAAAAAGTCAAAATTTCCACAGTACTTTCCCTCCTATTATATATAGGTTCTTTTTTTAATGCCCAACTTAATTTCAAAAAATATTTAAAAAATTAAACATGAACTTGCTATGTTACTGTTTTATACTATTGATTTTAGTGAGCTTGAAAATGTAGTATATTATGATAATTTCAGTATATATATTAGCATAATTTTGACAAGTAACCAAGGCGTTCTTACTGCTTTATACTTGGTTGTAAACGTCCATCTTTCTTACAGAAAATGTAAGCATGTGTATAAATAATATTCTCAAACAAATGTTATATCTTAATATTTCCACCACCATTAATGATTTGCATTTTAGGGATTATGCCTAGCAAACCCCTATGCACTGTGAAGCAAGTCTGATATAAAATGAAATATAGACAATATATAATAGGATAGCTAGTGTGTTTACTTCATATTCCTTATGGATTGTTTTATTTAACAATATCCAATTATATAAGATTATGTTTTGTGATTGGTATGAAATTGTTAAAGTGAATCATTTAAAAAATGTGGAAACTAGATTCCAAATCAGCAGTTTACTTTTATATGAAAACTACAGTATTCTCAAAAAAACACTGTGATTATTGTGCAAGACTTAGTATTGGTTCTCCAGAACTGTTAATATATAGTAGCGGTAGTCAGGGCACAGATTTGCATCTTTTCATTTTTCTGTTGTGTCAAACAAAAATGAGACAAAGGCAAAACACATACATACACTTTTGTAAAATGCATACATGCACTTATTTTGCAAAAATGTGTTTATTATTTCAAGGACAATTCAGTTTAACCTCTTCCATCAGAATTCAGGTAGTTTACTGGTAGATGAAATATACCTAGAACTGGGCTTATTTATTTGTGTTGTTATTCTATATGCAGTTTTGAAATTAAAGTCCTTTGCTACAGCCTTTCTCAACTTGGTACTCTCCCAGATATGTTGGGATCAGAATTCTTGAGAATTCCTAGTCTTTATACTTATAATTTAGGTTACAGGTCAGTGGCACAGGCCTAAGTATTTGATTAGAAGTATTGTTTTGCTGTTGATATAAACAGTTTGACATTATGCACACTCAAATATGATCATTTTAAAATTTTAACATGTGATAGTATCAAACATCCATAGAAAGTCAGGTTGCAAAATAAGTAAATACAGTTATTAAGTTCAGTAAAATAAAATTATTAGGAAGTTCAGTAAAAATCTTTTACAATGGTTTTTATTAATTATACACTCTTGCTTATTGGCCACAATAAAAGTTATAATGAAAACATAGCTTCATTTTCTGCATTGCAGATGCTCCATTCTGTGACTTGATCAAAAGTTAACTAGAAGCAGAGTTAAGAAAACAATGTTTCTGTTTATTATATAAACACAAACTATTTTACCAGCTTGGCCTTATGCTAAATCACATTGTAGCACCATGACAAACCTAGATTTTAAGCGTGATGCTTTCCTTTGAGGTTCCTCTGCCTTTCCCTCTTTTTTTTTAGTTGTCGTCCTTTTATCTCCAAGAAACTCAAAGAGATTTGGAAGCTTTTTACTCTAACCAGTAGAAGGCAAAAATGATACATATCAAAGCTATAAAGATATATAAATTCATGATACTGTCTTGAAATAATTTTATGAATGTTCAGTTCCCTCAATAACTCAACATATACAAAATATTGCACAGGGAGGGAATTCTTAATTATAGTGAGATTTAAGAACTGTGATTAGACAGCTAATTCAGAGTCACTCTTATTTGCAAATAAAATGGGTCATTATGCTCACTATTCTAAATGTATTGAAATATGCTCAGATTATACTGCTAAATATGTAAGAGAAAAATTTACGAGCATATATTTAGTACATGTGTGTGTTTACTTGAAATTTAATATTTATATAAAATAGAAGTCTTTACATCTTTATTTTTTTCTCATCCTGATCAAAGTTTACAGCACCTTATAGGACTCACTGGGACTTTTCTGTAAATTCAGATATTCTCTGAATTTTTGCTTTTAAGAAATGCTACCTATGAATTACAAAGCTGAGGAGACAGAGAAGAAACAATCATACATGTAACTTAATAAACAATGATTTTTAAAAGTATTAATTATGTTCCATTAAGCAGTTTTCAACTCCTGGTGACTTCATAAGCAAATACTTCATTTAAGTTCACCAAAATTAGTTCTCCCATGAATTTTATAGCATTATCAATAAATATAATTCTGCATATTTATATGTTTTTTACTTCTTTGAATCTGTTACCATGAGGGTAAGACAAAACAGGGATTTTTTTTTTCAAATACAGTTTCAGCTCTTTTGTTTTTCCTATATAGAAAATATCTTGACAATTCAATTTTTATTTTAGTCTTGAAAGTACATCTGTATTCATAGCAAGTTTCTATTGTGAAATTTTTTTTATCTGTTTTGATATCTCCACTGCAAAATGAGGCCTAAATATTTACAGGTATATTAAATTTTATTAAAAGTTTAGTTATGTTGAATTTTAGTTATAGTTGAATAAAATAATTCAGATATTTTATTTTTGTTAATTCTTTATTTATTCTGCTATTTGGCATTAATTCTTTAAGCAAAAACAGAAGCATTATTTGCAACGTAATATAATTACATTGTTAAGCTCTGAAAATAACTGACATTTCTGAAACTCACAATGGTTCAATGAGTTTTGTTAATAGAATTTGTTAAAATGAATACACCTAAAATAGCTAGAAAGAAGTTTTTAGAAAATAACTAATTCAAGAATACATACCACCTCTTCCAGTGTATTTTTATTCCCATTCAAGAAAGTAAACAGATCTACATGTAGTTTCCTTAACGAAGAGAAAATAAAGTGTGGGATCATTGCTTGTAAATAAGGAAAACCTCTTGTATGTCTTTTCTCTGTTGGTATGCCATAAAGTAATTATTATATTGTAAGAAATTAAATGAAGTGGAATAGAGGAGATAATTATTTTGAAAATATTATGCAATATTTAAGTGAGTAGTCAAACTCAAAAAAGGACACAAAGAATTAAACTCAATAAAAATAATTAGAAACATAATGTATTTCTAAATGTCTAGTTGTAGTGAATCATTGTTCATTTATACAAAGTAAAAAAAAACAGAACCAAGATTTTAGGCTCATGCCTTACATTTTATAAAAGGGGCGGGGGGATTGCTATTTATTTCCTGCCAAATTATTTTGGTAAAGGAAGAAGTTTTCTACCTTATGCATATGTTCTAAAGAAAAAAAGAATGCAATCTGACTCATTTTATTTGTTCATAGGCTGTGAGTTGTGTTTCTGTCTTTGTTTAGCTGTGCTTCAAGTGATTAGGAGAGTGACATCCTTTTCTTTTTACAATACAAAGTGAGAGAAAGAATTTTCTAGGCAAAAGAACAGACTTCAGAGCGTTCCATCAGTCAAATCAAGCCTTTTAAAACATCACTAATAGTGGAATCTTTCATTAAGTCTCCTCAGAAAGAAATAATATTCAGTTAAAAATGACCTTTTTCTCAAATATTATAAGATAGCAATTATTTTACCAAAATTAGCTCCTCCAATTCTTTCCCATAGTATTACACATAAGAAATAAGCCTTTCAGAGTTATTTATTTTAATTTATAAGCTTTATTGCTATTACTTTGGGGTAATTTTATTTCAACAACATTTAGATGTGTCTCATTAATATCTATATTCAGTTTTAACTACACTGTTTTCTCGGTGTGAAAAATGCTCTGTTTGATTGGCTAATTTGTGCACAAATCATACAGTATTTCATTAATTTTATCCTGCAACAGGCCCTCCCAACTAGGAAAGCATGCACACACGCTGTCCTATTACATTTTATTAAACAACAAACAAACTAGGTGTTAGACTTCACCATATTTGAGACCAATGTGCTGTATCAATTTTGTATAATGTCTGTTTCACTCTATACATCTCTGATTTATAGTTGCAAGTTTCCTATCTTTTTTTCCTACATGGGTACATTTCTATAGAATTACAGGGTCTGTAATGTTTGGACTATTCTTTTCTTCTATTTCTTTCTGATGTAAAAAAATAAAACTCAGCAGCATCAATAGATTTGTGGTTTCAAAGTCCTTCCCTCCTCAACTTTCATTTTGATGACAAAGTATCAAAAAAAAAATATTATTTCAATGTGTATAAGTGATATTTTGTGCTTCGTGAAATTATAATTAACAAAGCATTATGTTGTATGCACCAAGTTTAATTCACAGGAGATAAAGTCCCAGATGATGGAGTTGAGAACTGTTCCTCTTTGGATAAACTATTATGGGAAGGACATTCTCCGTGATTATTACCTTCTCTTTGGTGCAGAGATCATTAGCAAAAACAGACAGGAATCTAAGCTTTCTTGTAAGCCGTTAAAAGATGGCAAGGAAAGTAAATTCATGTTCTGTAGAGGGTCCATAATTTTTAAGAAAAATTATGACCCTTGAAATTTGCCAATTCTTCCTGAGTTATTGAAAACTGATTTTGTGTGTATGACTTTCTACGGTATGCTGATGTATAACTATTAGACTGTCTTCATAGTGCAAATAGGTTTGGTCTTTGCTAGAAAATATTGTGGCTACTGTGTGGTCTCACTTCTCCAAACAAATCTAACAGTGTTTAGTATTTATCTTAAGCTCCTTCAGATTAGTGCCTGTGCTTCTGAACAAAGTGATACTTTCCAACTATACTTAATGTTGTATTTAAATAGGCAACAATATTGTGGTTTTACTCAAAAGATAAGATATCCTGTAATTCTTAGACTTCTGTAAGAAGTAGCTCTCACACCTAACCCATTAGACATGTAAAAAAAATAATTTCCATTTACTAATTGAACAGTTATCGTCTCTCTGATATTTATGACTAGTTCCTTTAAGTTCCTGTATAAAAATAATAAATTTCAGAGGCTGCACAGGAAGGAGACTAATCTGTTGAAAGAAAACCCTAATAACATGTCAACAGTCAGTGGCAAGTGAAAAAATGATGGCAGCAAATACTATAAAAACAGGTTAACTTACTAGCAAAATAGTAGCTGCCACTGATTTGCTAATTACTGATTTTAATAATTGTGTCCTACATGGAATATGAAATTTTGATGCATTTCTTAGTTGTGAACATTCTTTGTACATGTAATGTTTCTGGCAATCTTTGGGCACTTCTACCTTTGAACAATCAGACTTCCTTCCAACTGCGCCAACTTAGTTGCATTTTTCTTTCAGAAGTATATTCCTATTGTAATTATAAAAATAAGGGTGCTTATACTTCTGCATGATTAGAGTCCTTCATAGTATGTCCTATGGATCAAAAAACGTCTAGTGGGAAAAATTAAAAAGTTAACAAAAAATCCCATAATGGATCTATTTTTGAGACATGTAACTATAATGTGGCTACACCATATGTATTTAGAAATAAAGATCTTGAGCAGGACAGATGGGTATTAGGGTCTAGCTAAGCAAACTGAATATTTTTTAACTTTAAAAAAGGCTTAACATTTTTTCTCCAATACCTTTAATCACATTAAAATATTTTTCTCCAATAGTTTTAATCATATTAAATCTAAGATACTATAATAAAAATGTTATTTTGTTAACTTTTAAAAAGACTTTGCATTGTCTCCAAGATAAATTACAAAGCACCCTTACACGTTTTATAAACTTGATTTCAAGGTAAATGTAAATATGAAAGCAATCTAATACGTAATCCACGTGTACTAAGGCTTGATTGATTTGCATGAAGAATAAACTACGTCACAAGGAACATACTTTATATCAAAAAGTATCAGTCTAAGCAATACTGTTGAACAATCACCATCTCTGATAATGTGGAAATCCATTGAATAATACTTATTTTATTATTGACTTCCTTCCAAGAACTCTGAGCCTCAAAATTATTTTAAGATGTTTTGTTAGAAATGATCTGGTGCAGCATTTCTTAAACAGTGTTTCATGGTTCTCCTGCCCTAGAACAACCTGAGAAGGTTCTATGAATTGGTCTTGCTCATGTCACTATTTCCTTCACAATACCTTTACAAAATGGATTTTTAGAATTCACTATAGTAAAGAGGCTCAGTGTTGCACCAACTCTAGGATTCTCTTTAACCAAATCCATTCCAGACAGTAAAAATATCATCCTATAAAACCTCAGATATTCTTATTGTTAAGCATTAAATGTAAAAAAGAAGGTATTATAAATGATGCTGTATTTCAAGCAATATTTCTTTCAAATTGCCCCTCCTTGTTTCTTTATACAGTCATACAGTCTTCATTCTATATATGTAGAGATAGAAAATGAGACCAGTGTGTTTATGGTCCATAATCTCAAAAGAGTTAAGATTAGCACGATCCTATTCTACTGAATCCATACTTAAGACCTGAACCCATGTACCCTAGTATTGACTTTTTCCTACCCTTGAAATTTCTTTTTCTCACCTGGCCTCTTTTGTTTAATTAACAATACTTTTATTCTTTAAGAATCAAAGCTACCCTTTCAAATATTAAAAATGAAGTTAAAATTGTTATGTTTACAAATATTAGATAATATTTTTACTATGATGTCTGCATTTCTAGGCCACTTACAAAGAACCCAAATTTAACATAAAGAAAATATTGACAATTAAATTAAAAATAATGAATTCAGATTAAAAATTAAAATTCTGAGAAAATAAATTAGTAATTTTTTGTGTTGCAATTATATCAATTTAATGTAAGCACTTCAGAATTTAAATTGCACTACAGTTTGAAAGGCAAATATCTCCAAAGTTAAGGATAATTTTT
>JANHFL010010231.1:55244-66830 GCA_032468155.1 Oxyrhabdium leporinum | reverse complement strand
CCCGCCAGCTAAGGCAGGGCGAGCAAAGCCTGATCTTGGTTAATCGACAAACCACAAAGGTGGAGGGGGGCGGTAGACGAGGGAGTGTTTGACCAAGTGCGGGCTCGCTTCTGACAGAATTTGTGGGTCGAGGTCCACCGCCCGCTCTCCAAGCATCAGGATACCTCCAACCATTACTCTCTAAGGCGAGGATCGTCTAGCTACTCGGCGGACAATTTGCCATTTCTCCGGTCAGCGGATGACAGCCCAGAGATTCCCCCTCCCCCGCCATGCCAATAGGCCAGACAGAAGCTTCTATTAGCAGTTTCTCCTTCAGCGGCCGTGGAAGAAGTAGATCTCTAGAAGGTTAAGAGCACTTCTGGATGCCAACTTTAAATCTTTTGCTAGATTTTTTTTAAAGGGAAGGAGAAAGAAGGTACTTCACATTCACTTCAAGGAGAGCAGGGCGTCTGAGGGGGAGAGGTGGGTTTTCCTGCTTCTCTGCCACATGAAGCCTCTCACGGAAGCGTAGGATTTGCAGAAAATTCCGTTTCAGGGGATGTCTTCCAACTGCATTGCAAAATGCAAAGTGAAGTCCGACTGATGAGGAAAGCTTTAAGTCCGGGAGAAAGTCCCCAGGTCAGGAGATCCCTTCCTTTAGAGGGAGCGCAGAGTCGACCAACAAGAGCGCCGCATGAAAGTGGGCTTCGAGGGGGGACCGAGGGGCTTGCCTTTTCCGGTGTTTACAGTATTCAAAACTCGCAGCTTTTTGGCATCTATTTCCTCTCGGGAATAAATTCAAGAAGGGCTCTCTATGTGGTCGGAAGAGTCCACACCGACTTGAAGGCACATAAGCAATCAATCAATGGCCTCACTGAAAAGGAAATTAAAGATGGTATCTATGTAACATTTATAAAGGCGCCTCTCCACCCCACCACCAGCGCCTCCCCAGGTTTTAAAAAATATCTTCGCATTATTTAATATTAATGTTTCTGTTACGATTAATAAGCTGAAGTCTATTGTACAAGTCTATTGTACCATTACTTGCTTTGAAACGTTAGACCGAAATTCTAAGAAACGACTCTAAGAAGTAACTCACAGAGATAATGGTGGTATGCTGGTATTTACTTTTGAATAAAGATGCTGAGATTCCATTAAAAATATATTCAGGTTGATGTTCACATCTCTAGTACTAGATTCCACTGAATGCAGAGGAGACTCCCAGTCTATTTTGGAGGACATGTGAATAAGAGGTGCAACCAAGGAATTTATACCCCGTTGGAGAAGAAGAGCATGAATATTACTCAGAGTTTTTTAAAAAAATAAGAATAATCCAGCACAATCCATAACTGAGAACTATTCAGCCCAGTTACATCTCACCAAGGTTCCCCCCTCCCCCCTTATTTCCAGAAATAAATGGAAAGGAGGCTGGTTGGAGCACTAAAGAGGTTCCATTAGCCCTATTATGTCCAGACAGACCAAGAATTGAGGCAGTCTGTAACTGCTGCTGCAGTACCTCATTTACTATTCTCAGGATAGAGGCGAGGGCCCCTTTGGCCCCAAAGTTTTACCGCAAGTGCAATAATTGGTTTCTGTGGAATTTTATTGCTAGAGTCCTAGATTCTCCGCCTCTTGAATTGATCAAACTTTGGGAGCTCCCAGGAAAATGTTGCCTACTTAGCTGAAAGTCAGGGCTGAAAGTCCGGCTGTGCCATACCCCCCTAGGCATCTACGCAGTGTGAACAGGCCCAAGCCTGCCTGTTCCCCCCACCCTCCAACGTCTGGCTCCCCAAGCGAGTTGATAACAGGTGGGCAGCGGGTACGTGTGTGGACTGAATTCAAGAGGCATCAAGCGGCAGAGTTCATGGCCCGGCCCCATTCACTTTCATAGCTATGATTCCCTTGGATTTATCTGGCAGAGTTGATTGGGGGGTCGGATTAATCTGGGTTGGATTCTAATACAATATTTAGCATCTGGAAATTCTTCTCAAACCCTCCTCCTCTGCTCAGGTAAATTATACGCCTGGAAGGAAATTTCAGTTCAGGGGAAATGGACACCCTTGTTTTGCCTTGAACAGGCTTTAATGCCAATGTGGTCATATTCCTTAAGAATCCACTCTGCAGCTTAGATTTGCATCAACGAGCCTGGAAAGTCTGAAGCTGAAGTCCATATGAAGCAAATGCTTAATTATTTTCAGGAGTCCCATCTTGGATCATTGCTGTAGTTTAGTCACCTAAGTCTGGGACTGGATGAATATAACAGGGTTGAGAAGTTGCACTAAGATACAAGCCATGGCTTATCCATACCGTGCTGTTTTCACCAACCCATACTCTGAGAATACGCCTATTCTTGTTTGTAAAAAGTTGATGGGCGTTTTCCAGCTCCCAGGTAGACGCCATCCAACAAGCAAAGTTCTTCTGAATCAGTTCCAGACTACATTTGCAGGAAACTGGTGCTCTCTTTTCCTGTCCCTTTTGCTACCATTGCATTTGACAGTCTTATCTCCAATGGTAGCTAAACTTAACAGATTTTATATTCTGTCTTTGGTTAGTGCTGGAATAAGAAGGAAAAAAACTGCTTTTGTACTAGAATGGCTAAGCATCTTAAGGCTGCCTCCCTCATGGGTTGGGGAAGAGATGAAGGGAACATCATGGGGATGGTGGCATTAAACCAGAAGATGCTTGTGCAATCACAAACCCAATTAGCTGGGTTCACACAATAAGATGCAAATGGGAAAAACACTGGGGGGAGGTCACTTCTCAAATTAAATTGAAACCAGCGTGTTGTAGTAAATAAGATGCTGTAAACCGCCCCGAGTCTTCAGAATGGGGCGGTATATAAATGTGAAAAATAAATAAATAAATAAATAAATATTGTACTATGCCAGGGACATGCAAGTTCAGTTCACTCTTAACCATAGAAGCTGCCTTGGTGACTTTGAGAAAACTGCTCTCCCTTCTCAACCCTATCTAGTTCACAGAATTGTGATGGTGATAGAAAAAATAGGGGGAAAAGTGCAATAGACTGCCTCATGCACTTGGGGAAAAACATTTATGACATTATTTGTTTGATAGATTTAAAGAAATATAAAATGGATGAATAAATTCTGTAGTCAAAATCATCTCCAAGGGTATATGCTAAAAATTAGAGGTATATCAGACATGATGATGCAGAAATGTCCAGCAAGATCAGCTCTACCATTTCCAGGTCATGCCAATCCTTTTTTAGATTTCAGATTTCAAACACACATGCCCATACTTTTTCAGTTTTCAACTGAAATACTTCAGCCACTGATCAGAGTAAGGAAGATGAGCTTGATGGAAATATGTGAGGACTTTTTCTAGACAAAAGGAACAGAACCTTTTCCAGAGGAACAAAATGACATTTGGAAACATCTCAAGCAGATGTCACCCTGATTTGCTAGAGTATAAAATGGAGGAAAACTGTAATAAATTATGGCTTCAGTTTACTGATATATATCTAAATATTTGTCTTGTATGTTTTTGCTTCTTTTCTTCTCTTTTTCACCTTGTTTAATAATTTTGTGTATTTTTGTTTATTAATTTAGATAATTTAAAAACCTATAAAAAGGGAGAAACAGCTAAATCAGTCTTGCAAGATTGTGCCCATTTCCAACAGTTTTAGCATTCTGGTGAGGTCAGGTCTCCATAGTGGGGCAGCAGCCAGATGCTCCTGGAACCTAGTTGGCTTGGAGGTAATGCTGGATGCTCACATATGTTCACCCTTACCCCACTTCCTTCCTTCCAAGGC
The DNA here is from genome assembly GCA_032468155.1 of Oxyrhabdium leporinum. Lineage (NCBI taxonomy): Eukaryota > Metazoa > Chordata > Lepidosauria > Squamata > Cyclocoridae > Oxyrhabdium > Oxyrhabdium leporinum. The sequence continues at coordinate 63,079 of JANHFL010010231.1, read as the reverse complement.
TTCTAAACCTCTTGTGGAAGAGGGTAAGGCTGAAAATAAAATGGGAGCCCATTCTTTTAAGTGCTAAAATTAAATTAAAATAGGCTTGAAGCCAGTATTCATTTCCTCTTGATTTTTTTTCTCTCTTTGACTTCTGTTGCCAGGTTCTGGAGTTATGGCTGTGTCTCTAAACAACCCATCCCACTCCAAACTTTATTTGGCAAGCAGGAGTTTGCTTTGAATCGGATTTGGTATGAGATGGACAGACAGGAGCATTTTTCCTAGTGTTGGAAATGAGATTTGGATGCCAATGTACTGAAACGTAAAGATGCCGGTTCGACCAGTTGAGAGATCTGGGTTTTTCAAATATTCCAGCCCAGACGGATCTGCTTCAAATGGTTTACACTCTAACTAATCCACTTTCCCTCCCACTTCATTTTAGGACATGGGGCATCTGTAGTAGTGCAGCACTTCAGCGGTTTATGTAAGCAAGGAAGGATTGGCAGCAGAGAAACAAGTTTAAGTTCCAATGAAAAAGAGAATGGGCGGGAAGGAAAAAAAAACGTATTTCTACCTCGTCTCACCGGACAGCTGCTCCTCTGACTGAGTTTACTTGCGGAAAAATTATGCGAACTTCCAAACTTGAAGGTTCCTTGGCTGTGAAGCAAAGAGGAAAGAAGCCTTTCCTCTTTCTAAATTTTTCGGAGAGGTCTCGGGCCAACCCTTGGCACTTGATTGGGGGCTCTTCTCCCTGTGCTGCCGAAGTCAGTGAGACTTCTTTCGGAGAAAAACAGGCTTAAGACTGGCCCAGCAGGGCGCCAAGTAGAAGCTGAACTCTCGGGACCCGATTCTACCCACTGCCTTTCGGTACGATGTAGGGACATCACAGCTCAGCCGCACCAACCGTTGGCAGACGCTGAAATGCTTCGGTTCACCCAAAGAATTCCTGCGTTTCCCAAAGGCTTGTGCGGAGTCTTGGCTAGAATTCAGACGGATCATGTATGGGAGTCTCTCTGGATCTATTAATCTAACACGTATGTCTAAATACAGGAAGCCTGACATCGACAGATGAGTTTCGTGTAAGCAAGCGGCTCTGAGCATATGACACATTAAGGCATCCTTACCTAATCTTGTTTTATTGAATTAACCGCCGGTCTAATTGGATTAGGCCTAACCTAATTCTAATTGGGTTCGGTCCGCTCAAGAGAATAAATAAACCACGGATTACAAACCGAAATAACTGGGTTCACACAAGGTAAGCTACAAAACTGCTGCGCAGACTCTGTAAACGGAGTGGGAGAGAAGGAAACTCATAAAATCATTTGCTCTAAGCCGGCTTCTCCCCGCTCACCATCTGCGCCAGGAAACAGAATTTCACACTTAAATGTGGTTTTGGTCTTCAATTTAGTGGTAGCGATTGAATTCGTGTATCTGGCAACGATGGCACTGCTTTCGTCAAAACCGAGGAGAAGCGGTTGATCACGCCAGAAACCGAAAGTAGCAGGGCAGAAGGCTGCTCACGGGCCAAGGTTGTGATGCTTAGATCTTCCCCAGCATCTCCAAGAACTGCCGAACCGAAGCGGTATCCCAGATTGAAACCAGATTCAGCCACTGACCTTAACGGAAGTCTTAGGGGGAGCCTCTGAGACGGCTCAATCATCCTGCCGAAAGTGATGGCTCGCTGCCAGGTCCGAAAACGAATCGCCACTGCGGGAATGTCTTAAATAGAGAACCGAAAACCCAGTTAAGATGGAAACCAGTCCGTCTGGAGTTCAGGAAGACTGAATAAGCTTAAAGCCTAAGAAACAAGTTCCTGATCCATCTCTTTATATGCCTTTGTTCTGGGAGTGCTAATCCTGGAAGTACTGACTTCAATTACTTGCCATTAGGCTTTAAAATATGACATTAATATATGCTCAACAAAAATCAGTTTTCTTCTTGTCTCCTCTTCTGACTCCCAGATTTTATATTCTTGCCTCATGAAGAATTCTTAAGAACTGGAAAACTTGCACTAACTTAATAAACTTTTGTAGGCCCAATAAATTTTGCCTTAGTATAGATTCTAGAATTCCCCCCAGTATATGACTCCTCTTGGATATTTTTTGTTAATTTTTTACCATTTGAAAAGTAATCTCACTTCAGTTCCTGATTCCCTTCTGACATTTTAAACTATGGATTGCAGATAGGACTATTAGTCGTGGTTATGTTGGCCACACTTTTTAATCCTGATCTTTACCACAAAGAGAGTATCTGGAATTAATGTTCTTCAGTTGGAAGAATATTGTTCAGTTTTACTCTTACCTTGGTCATTAGCAAATAGTCCAATTTCTATTTCAAAATGGATAGTATCAAATTCTCCACTCAGCTCTTAGAGTTAATCTCTCAAAATTGAGGAGACAGGCTTCAGGATCAAAATGCAAACCAGATCAAATCAAATCATAGTATATTCCCATTATAGCTAATGGCTGTTCCTCATTAGATTAAATTTTCATTCACCAAATAAAACCTCAGTTAATAGGGAGATCCATGCTGTGTCTCCCTAGATGTAAACAGCACACTGATGTTAAAAGGACTCTTTTTGTACCCCTAGTCAACATTGAGGTTCAGTGGTTATCTAGACAAATTCCTGCAGGATTTGTTTTTTTTTTACAAGATTTTAGAAGTGGTTTGTTATTGGCTCCTTCTGAGACAAAGTTACTGGTCCAGCTGGCTTTGTGCCTAAGGTGGAATTAGAACTCATGGTCTCTTGGTTTCCAGCCTAATACCTTAGCCAAATTTCTGAGTAAATGGATAGAAAATGAAGATACCGTCATCACTATAGATTTTTAAAAATACAGAGTGAACATTGAGAAATTCTCTTTCTTCATATCTAACAACCATGAACTTGCAAACACTGTTCATTTTATTTACTCAACAGCTACCCAAATCTTTAAACTTTTCATTCTATAAATTAAATCTGTCTCTTTTTATGTATTTAGGCAAGCAAGTTACTTCTAAGGAACCCAGTTATGATTAAGTCTGAAAAGTAAACTTTAACTGAAAAAAGGAAGCCTGCTCCCTAGGCACAGTTTTAGCACTATAGTTTTTAGAACAAAGAATGCAATTAGGCTAGCAAGTGGCATCCAGCTTTTTTCCTGGAAGGAGCCAAATCACCTGCGTGAGAATGAGGGTTCAAATGTGTTATGTGTTTGCTCTCTTTGTGTGTGTAAAAATAGAAACAATGTATGTCCAAGAGAAAACTACAGTTCAGCCTTATCTCGTCTAGTTTTATATATGCAAACATTTTGTGTATGTAATAATACTTTTTGCTGTTATATTATTATATATTTATATAATGTATATTTCAGAGCTCACAGAAAGAATGCAGGTGAATTTACTGTCATTGCTTTCTGTCCACTCATATCAAATTCCATTCATTTCCAAGGTAGTTTTAGTTGCTAGAGTGATTTTTTTTTCTGCAGCAGTGGCTATTTTTCCCCTTGTGACTCTCATTTTGACATTTCCTTTCTTGAGTGGGAGAGAAGAGAGGAGTGCCTCACTGCTTGAAATTGAAACATTTGCCAGGGATCACTGCCCTCTTTGGCTGCCCAAGACTCTCATCAGAATGACCAAGCATCCTAATGGATAACTCTTTTCCTAAGCACTCTTTACACATATAATTGAAAACATAGAGCATGTTATTTGCAACTAACAGATCATGGCCTGGATGCAGAAATCACATCTCTAAGCAGATTTCTTCCATAATTTATACTTAAGCAGGTATATATATATATATTTAAATCAGTGCTTATAGTTTTGATGTTAGGAGATGTGTGCGATTGCAAATGCTTTTTAACTTGCTCTAATGCTCAGAGGATAGTCAGTCTACCTAGCATTAAGTCTTATTGACAAGAACAAATGTAAATATAACCGTACAAATTTGTGCCAAAAATCATGTTAGAATAAAATGTGGTTAATTAGCCAATGGTCAGTGTACAGTGTTCTCAATAGGAAGGCAACCAAACATTTTACTAAACATCAAAAATGTTAATTTAATAATGAATGCCATTAACCATATGTAAATAAAGCCATTATCTTTAAAGAGGCAAACTGAGTTTATTGTTGCAACTTAATAAATCCTTTCACTACATTGAGATTAATGACTTACTTTTGAGCCTTTTGGGAAGATCTACTGTGTATTTCATTAAAAGCTCAAAATTTCTCACCAGGAGCCAGATAGGCAAAAAACATGCACTGTATATGGAAGAATTCAGGACTTACAGATGTACTCTGAGAATCAGAACAAACGGGTGTCCAGATCTCCATAAAGAGTCTTCTGCTCCAATAATACCTTATTTTCAGCATTTATTTGGGGAAGTGTGGGAAGAGTTATTTTGTTGATTTTCAAAATAATCATAGAATAGAATTTACTGTGAATCTATCAGAGTTCTACTGGTAGATCTGTTCCAGAACAAATAAGGACAAAGCTGTCTCTCTTCCAGATAAAACTGAGAAGTGAATAATTAAATTCAGACAAAGTTGAATTACAAATTTGAATTCACCATTGAAACAATTTTCATTGCTTCGAGGGGTCTCAAATTGATTACAATTATTTTACTTCCATTTGTAATGATAGTTGTAATGTGCATAAGGATGATTATCTATGTGTCTGCAGTTGTGAATTTACTGTGGGCATGATCTGAAAATTTGCAACTTATTTTAGGGAGAATATTTTCAAAGTCTCTCAAGATAGTTGCATAGATACCTTGCCTTCAGTAGCTGTATGCTAGGAAAATGTTTCATTCTATCAATAAATAGTATTTATTTCCAAATATATCAGAATTAACAGCACTACATTGCCAGAGGTTCATGCAATATCCATCTTTTTCTAGATATGTAAAGGGGCTTACCTTCAATTTATGGAGATAATGAAGATAAGAATTATTTGCATCTAACATAGTACTTTGCTACCCAAACAACTTCTCTTTAAGAATGCCTCCCTAAGGCCTGGAAATATTTTTTCTTCCTCTCATGAGGGCAAGAATGTCTAGTGATCCCAGGGCTTGCCATGCTTCCACCCACCCCATGCATCTAATTTTATACTTGGAAATAAGTGGCTTAAACAGGAAAAAATGAGCTGTTTGCCAAAACAGAGAGGATCCCCATTTGACTATTCAAATTCTGACTTCAGGACAAGAGAAGACGAATTCTATGATTGCAGGGAAGCACCAGAGTTTTGAGGGAGCCTGGGTGGTGGTAATACAAAGTGAAAGTGAAGAAGGGCCTCATGGTGATTACTTGGAGTTTGGGTCCTATAGATAGCTGTCTCCAATGAGCCATCTTAGCATACAATTAAGTGTAGTTTTAATTGGTCCTCCAGGAGAAATAGGGCATGGCCAACAAATTAGATTGCATCTGCTAGAGCAGTTGAGAAATTCTTGGATTTAAGATTAATGAATTTTTCACAGCTCAGAATACATTAATTTGGAGGCTAACTTGTCTGGATCCATTGCAGCTATGCAGATAAATCAACTCCATTTTAATTGTACAGTGGTTCTCAGATAATGGCATGTGACCTTATTAAAATAATTGATCATTGGAGAATATGCTGTAAGTATATGTTTATGGGATCTTTGTGCTTGTAACTGATGCTAAATTGGGCATAGATTGTTCTCAGGTGGAGTTATTACTTAGAAATCAGATATATTACACAGAAGTAAGAATATTTCCAACCAGAGTAACTGAAAAGCAATTTGCCTCTAATATTATGATGCCTGTTATGTCGTGAAATACCTTTCTGTGCAGAAGAAAAGTTCTTCTATAGTATTGGATTACATGATGGAGTTCAAACATTCCCCTAAGCTGCTTATTGTTTTGGTTTAGCCTATTTTATATTTGTTCCACAATCTGTATTTTACATTTTATTGCAATAGTGAGGTATTTAATTTTCTTCTTTCATGCCTTTCATTTCTTCAGCTTATGATTTTGTTATTGTTTTAGTGTTCTGCACAACGCTGCTCTCCCGGGAAGAAAATACAGTAACATGCAAAATAGCCTGATAGAGATGTGGGTGCATGCATGTGAAAAATGAAATCGATCACTGGTACTTTATTAAGCAAACTACAACATAGTTTGATATCTTAATCAAGTCTGTGCGGGTGTGGGCGCAAATGGACACGCCTTTTCAACTGCAACCGGGAAAAAAAAGCAATACTCATAAAAAAGAAAAGAGAGAGGCTTCGTCCTTTGGCATAGCTTAAAAATAAATAACTAAAAACACTCTAAGGTCGCGGGCGATCTGGATTTAACCGTGCAGCCCCGTATTCTAAGGGAAGCGAAGTCAACCACAAAGCTGCGCATGCGCACTCCCCGTCATAGAGAACGCCGAGTGACGTTATACATTAGTCTTGCGGCTGCGGGCCTTTAAATCTGTTATTATGCTGCGTCATTGCTGATTCGCTTAGCCGCAGAAAGGAAAAGACTTTGGAGGAGGCAGCTGCAAAGGTTATTTTGTTCTGCTTGCTTCGAGTTCTCCTTTCTGAGGCTATTTCGAGTCGAGGGCGGCAGGGAGCGGGGCTTTTCCCGGGCCTCTAAGCAGCAGAGAGAATCCACGGCGCATTGCTAGAACTCTGCACCGTGCCCAAATTGCGCACTTTTATTGCTATCGCCGAAATCCTAGGCAGACTTCCCCAGGGAACCCCGAACTGGAATTTCTGCCAAGTAGATGTGCACACGTGCAGTTCTGCACGGTGGTCGGGTGATGCTTTGATCTTTTTTGGGTGTGTGTATGTGGTTTCTTTCCTTCTTTCCTTGAGCCTCGGGGATCGCCTGGAGGCCGATCCTCCACGCGACACCAGAAGCTGTGGCCACGCCGCCCCATCGCGTCTTTCGCTGCTTCTCCAGAAAGTCCCAGCCTCCTGAAAACTTGTTTGTTTGATGTTAAGTGGGCGGTTTTGACTTCTGTCTGCCCGCTTGGCAGAAAATTGCAGTTTGCTCGGAGACTGTGGCTTGGAAAGTGTGGTGGCCGAGAGCGTGTCGTTCACTTGGAATAGGCAGTTCCTTGGCAGCAGGTTCAAAGCCGAGGAAAGTCAGATGCGTTGATTTAAAGCTGCAATTGCCCTACTGCGCAAACTTGAGTTTTATTTGACCCTCTGAGTGCCGGAAGGTTGCAGGTCTTATATCTGGTTAAGGATTGGCTCTTTAAAGCAGCATCCTTAATGAGAAAATAACATTCCACTTTGTTCTCCACCTTTTTTATGGGAATATTTCCCCCTTAGTCTGGCCCTGGCCTATTACAATTATCCTGTACCAAAGACTCAACACAATGCTCCTCTTTAAGGAGCAAAATAAATCAGTACCAGGAGAAAAGGGACTCCTTGGTGTTCCATAAAGAAGGATGGAAAATATAATCTGCACTAATTCTCCTGGGATGGGTTTGTTCACTGCACTGAACCAAAAGGTAGTTGATTTGATTTAGCTTATGCATTCAGCAAGCGTGGTTTATGTAGTATTGAAACCAAGATGCTCTAGGCTGTGTGAGCCCAATCAGTATCCCTTTCATTTTTGTACATTTAGTGGGGATGGAATGAAGGTTGACCCATCATTTAATTTCAGTATATTTAAGAAGGCTTAATGTACATGTAGATTTTTTGTGCCTGTCATAAAGAAAAAAGAGGAAGCCAGGTTTTTTTCCTTTTCTGATAGGCAAAATGTATCTTACTTGCAAGCATAGGATCTCCCATTATTGGATTTCAACTTAGTGAACACCTACTAGCCCATGGGCTACTTAAGAGTGAAATATGCTTGGCAAGAGACAGCTTTTGATTTAATTGTTTCCTTTAACTGGAACTGATAAAAGTCCCCAGCTCTGAAATCCT